>RCUC01079266.1:0-13409 GCA_003697995.1 Taxidea taxus jeffersonii
GCTCTTGTTCCTAAAGCATTCCCCTAGGAACTCTCTGTACTCCCCCCTGACTCGGAGTATGCCGCCAGAGAAACCAATCTAAGATAGTTGATGTTAGGGATGATTCAAGAAAGTTGAAGCTAATCTGAGATGTTTGGCTTGAATCAGTGGCCACCTGACTATCAGTGAGGATCTTCTCATTGGTGAGAAATATAGGACAGACATACCTCAGCACAAGGTAACAGAACAATAGGTAAAGCTTTCATCATTAGTGAACTGGGGTGTGTTCTAATGAAAGATAATATACTAGTGGGTACATTTAAGTAATAAGAAGGAAATTGTTGTCTTAAGGACAGAGGAATTGGCTGTTGCTAAGCAAAATCGTTTCTTTGGAAAAACCTGAACACTGGGATGGTTAAGGGCTATTAAAAATCTAAGAGCAAAATTCACAAAGCTTCTTTGGTAGCAGATAAAGAGGTTTTCATCTCCTGCAGTGGGAGGGCAGAAAAAGCTGAGGAACAGGCCCAGCACTAAATCATAAGTGTGGCAGAGCTCCAGAGGAGATTAACAACCATGCAGCTCCGCTAGGTTGGCCATGCCAAGGTCAGAATGCTGGATTATAAAAAAGAAGCCCTGATGCAGTGGGCTGAGTTGTGACAACCTGAAAATCTTGAATGCCCAGATTCTCCTGAACCCTCTGTTTCTAAACATGGTCCCATATTCCTGATTAACGGATGGCGTCCCCGCCACATATATCTTGTTTAAATACCAAGCAGAGGCTTCCTCCTCATAGTACAACTAGTACTCCCTTCAGGAACTGTCCTCAGCCTCTCTCCTGGTGGAGAGAGAGAGAGGTGGGAGAAACAGCAGAGGGAGTGAGAGAATCTCAAGCAGGCTCCACACCTAGTCAGAGGCTGAGCTCCATCTCACAACCCTGAGATCATGACCTGAGCCAAAATCAAGAGTCAGATGCTTAACTGACCGAGCCACCCAGGAGCCCCCCTAGCACAATTGTTATAATCACCAGCAAGGGCAGAGTGGCAGCAAGGGAGAGCACTCTGAATCTCAGATCAGGGAGATGGATAAAAGAATACAGTGCCCCAGGTGGCAGACAAGAATCCTGCCCAGTGCATATGATCAAAATAAATCAAGGGAGTGCACAAACAGGGGTGTATGAGCAAGCCCTATAGGAGCAGGCTCTCAGTATGAGCTTGAGAACAATACTCCAATAATGAGTCACGATTCTTTGCTCAAGTTTTAAGTCTGAGCCAGTTTTGGGATCTCGAAA
Organism: Taxidea taxus jeffersonii; assembly: GCA_003697995.1. Classification (NCBI taxonomy): domain Eukaryota; kingdom Metazoa; phylum Chordata; class Mammalia; order Carnivora; family Mustelidae; genus Taxidea; species Taxidea taxus. Next base: position 1,268 of record RCUC01079266.1, read on the forward strand.
CCACTGACAGCAAAAAGGCCAGATCCCCAGGAGGAAGACCTGGAACCTCTTAATGGTGCACACTGTAATAGTTCCCCCAGTCCTTTCCCAGAGGGTTCTTTACAATTTCTCTGGCTAACTGTATATTGGGAAAATGAGAACATAAAAAAAATTTCTCAGTGGAATGGCTGATACAGGAATTTACCTACCTTCTATCAAGCTTTACACTAAAGACATTTGCAAGACCGTAAAGCAGTGCCATTCTTGTGTGATTTTTGTTTGGGAAAATATAACATTTTTTGGAAAAATATTTATACTAAGATGTAAGAGATGTATTACTTTTAATGAATTCATAAATTTTATCTCTTTAATTTTTTCACTGGAATATCAATAGATATAACCCACCTAAACAAAAGTTACTAGCATCTTCAATTTTTAAGAGTTTTTAAGGGGTCTTAAGACCAAAAGTTTTAAGAATTGCTGCAACAGGCAATGCCCCAAGCCAAACCACCTGTGTAATCTTGGGGCAAGTTTCACAGTCTCTCTGCTTGTTTCCTCATGTGTAAACTTAAGAGTTAGTACTATGTAAGTAAAGCAATTAAGACGTCAGGAGCATTCAATGAAATATAATCATTACTGACATTCTACTTTCTCTGTGAAATACAATATCTGCTAAAAATGATGGAAACAGTGATGGAAGGTTGAGGAAAGGGGAGAAGATTGAATAAAACACTTTGGACGATGGGAATGATAGATCTGATTAGGAAAATATAGGAGGACTGAAGGGCAATTTTGAGAGCCTTGTGGAGGTTAGTGATTTCCATATTTGGAGTAAAATCATGGTTGTGTAAATTTTGTGTAAAATTTTTTCCCCTTAACAACACTAAGTCATTTGTAGAAAAGAGAAGGCAAGCTGTTGAATTAGCAGAACTGAGAATGTTCCAGCTGGTTTGCTAAGAAAGAAAATAAGGCCAATTGTGATTGGTATGATTAACTGTGTTTGATAAACTGGGGGAAAAGGGGAGGGAAGAAAATAGAGAGATAATCAATAGAGAGCAAATAGAAGAGTTAAGAGATCTTAAGAGTTAAGAAATCTTCATTGGAAGGGAAAATTGAGAGAGTTGGTAAAGTAGGACGTTAGATAGTTTGTCTGAATTTTGGATTTCAGTGGTTAAGTAGATGACAAAACCTGGCATGTGGTCATGAGAGAGGATGTCTGTAATGACTAGTGGAGTTGAAATCAAGAACCCAAAAGAATGAATTTGGTTTGGATGGCTTGGATGTTAGTGTGATTCTGGGTGATAGCAGAAGTTGGAAGTCAGGTTCCAAAGTTTTCCACCAATAAGGAGTGGGTAAAAATAGCAACAACGAAGGGGAAAAAGTGGTAGGGCTATAAAGAAAGGAAGAATAATTATCTGAATGAGGTACAGGCGAACAAGAGGACTGACCGACCATACCCCCTAACCAAGAGATGAAGTGTGCAAAAATGAGCATCTTTCACTTCATAGAGGTTTAAAGCAAGTTGTCTTTGTAAGGGAGAGGATGTTAGGTTTCAATTAAGGACAAGGCAGAACACAAACTAGAGCCCCTGATGTGGGAAAATTTGTTCACAAAAGAATGGAGTTCACAGTTTGCACAGCAAACATGAAAAGTAGTTTGTGAGGCACAAAAGATGTACATAACAGAAAGTTTCCAAAGAATTAGGCAAGAATTTTCTATCTTAGTTAATGCATGTGAATTCATTTCCCTCTTCCTTTAGATTTCTCCTTTTCTGAAAAACTAAAATTTCCTGGGCCTTCCCCGTGCCCTGTCTTCCTGTTCCATTTTTCCTGTTTATTCAGGTAGCCTTTCCTGCTGGGTCAAATCCCCGATCCAGGAGTGGGAGCCCTGCCCCCCCGCGGGAGTGGGCGGGACCGGGGCGGAGCAAATAGAAGTGGGCGGGCCCTTTCCTGAAGACGCGCTGGCGTAAAGACGCTGCTGTCGTAAGAGGACATCCGGTCCGTCTCCTGGGGTCGGAAATTGGCCCTACGCTCCTTCAGCTTTAGTAGCTTCTTTTCTGGAGTCGTGGCCTGAAAGTTGGAGTTGCTACTGCCGCGGGCCGGTCTCACGCTGTTCCCTGCCCCTCTGCCCCCGGAGTGAGCCCGGCCTCCCCGCAAGGGTGAGCGAGGTCGGCCCGGAGCGCGCGTGAGTCAGGGCGTCCCGCGGGCGGGTGATGGTTGTCAGTTCCCCGAACCGCGTGGCACCTCCGCGGTCGCCTCTGGACGCCCCCATCACCCCGCTGGTTCCTCCGATGGCAGGCTTTTCCTCCAAAGCTGCGCTCACCCTGTGCCTTTTTCCTCATTTGGTGACACAGGTCACGTCTTAAGTCGAAGCGTTATTGGAGAAGGGCTTAAACCTATATAAGGCGAGAAAAAGAATTACTCTTTTAACTTTCCAAAAACAAATTGGAGGAAAAAAAAATCGAGGCTCAGCCTGAGCCTTTTCACCCTGGTGACGCAAAAATCCCCATGGGAATGACCACCGGGTGATTGTTTTCCGAGTTCTTTTGGCAGGGGACTGCACAATTTTTTTTTTTCACCCTGTAGATTTTTGTCATTTTAAATACTGGAAGGGTGATCTCGTGGGCGTGGAGTTACTTGGCTGAGCACCTACTAAACTTCCTGGCCTGATTTGTCTATATTTTTAAGTCTCTTCCCACCACTTGGCTTTTACTCGGACATTTTAACGTTAAGAGTAGACACCCAACGTAGGAAAACTTAGTAAGATGAGCTAGCTGGTGCATGACTTCACCCTATTGTAATAGGGCCTTTTAAAGGAGAGATGTGTATTTCTTCGAAGTGTGATTTCTTAGAATTCTCTCCATGTATCATGGACGTGTTTTGGTTTCTTTGAAGAGAATGTTTGTGCCTTCAGGGAGATTGTGTCATAGTCACCAGTGAAACTTAATCCTGTCCTTGGAAGTTTAGAATTTGTAGATCTTGAACAAGGCCTAGATGTGTAATTCTGTATTTTTTAGGAATTTCTACAGTTGATTTTTGAGAATCAATCTTAGAAACACTTAAAAAATATGTATTTTGAAGACTATGAAGTAACTTGAGATTCATATTTTGAAGCAAGTACATAGACCCATGTATTCATGTGTCTCTTCATTTACTGACTGCTTAATATGTGCCAGGTAGGGCGGGGAGATAAACATTGTGAAGAAAGGGCTGAAATCCTTTGGGAACTTGTAGTCTGCAGATTGGATGAAGAGCCAAATAAAAACGTGTTACTTAGTAAAAATCATATTTTTCTAAATGTGGTAGTTATTTCAACTATTTAAGGAAAGATGAAAGCCAGTTTGAAAGCCCTTATTTATACAGGACTTTACATACATATTCATTTCTAATACATATTCTTAAACATAAATAGAACTCTGTTAAAATTATATGCTCACTTACATGTAGAGAGAGGGACAGCTTCCAGAGTCAAAGCAACTATAATACCTTTAATATCTTTTTAGAGAGGTTTGGCTTTGTAGTTAATGTTGTCATTTGACTTGGCTTGTTAGATGTTTTGTTTGGTTATTACACAGGAGAAATAAGACTTGTTATACTTCTAATCTTATGAAGTTGAATGTATAGCTCAAAAAATGATATAAACTGAGTAAATATTACAATTTTAAATATTTCTTATTAATGATATATGCCTAAGTTTTTAAAATGTAGTAATTTTTATTTTTTATTTTTTTAAAGATTTACTTATTAGGGAGCAAGCAAGTGTGGGAGCATGAGGAGGGGGAGGGGCAGAGGGGGAGAGAATCCTCAAGCTGACTCACTGCTGACAGTGGCATCCTACGGTGGAATGGGAGGGGGTGGGGACTTGACCTCAGTAGCCAGCCACCTCACCTAGGCACATATACAGAGTAATTTTTAAAGAATACTTAACATGAGAGAAACTTTTTCTTTTTTTTCTCGGTGGGAAAAGAAAACATTTGGTTTCTAGGATTTACATTGTCTTAATGTTTACATTCTTTAGAATTGTAGTGCAAATAAATGCCTTATTTTAATAATCATCTATTTTATTTGGGATAAGGTATATTTAATATTTCATAAAGGCCTAAAATGTGCTTACCAGTCAAAGTGCTAGGTTTGAGTTTAAAATTTAATGAGTAAAAACACTTCATTCTGCTATTTCTTAGTTTATTTAAAATAGCAAATGCAACCTGGCAATTATATCTTCTCTGTTCTCTTGTGTAGAAAGAGGGGTAAAATGCCTAAAAAAAAGACTGGTGCGAGGAAGAAGGCAGAGAACCGCCGGGAACGTGAAAAACAGCTCAGAGCATCAAGAAGCACCATAGATTTAGCTAAACACCCATGCAATGCATCAATGGTAACAACTTTTTTGGATACCTGTTGGTGGTTGAAAACTATATAATACTTATCTGAAAAATGCTTGAATAAAATTTTAGTGAATACAGTGTTGCCACATATATTTTATTGAATTTTGAATCTGTGTTAGAGGCATGCCTGTTGTTTTCAGTAGTGCTGACTAGCAATGATTTTGTTTGATTTTATGTTGTTTATAAACCTAGCATATTACCTTGGCTGCTGTTAGTGATGAATAGATATGAAACAAGAATGCATATTAGGGATTGTGTGATGATTTCCAACTTCTCTAACCTTATATGCATATTTTGTCCTATTAGTTGGAGCCTTTTCATTAGTTCTTTTAGCAGTTCTTAATTCATTTGATTTCTCTTTTCTAAACTTTTCACTTTTCTTGACATCTCTTTTGGCTAACTGTTCTATTATCTTCTTTTGCTGTGCTCAGTGGGTTAATCCTAATCATTTCTGGGCTTGTTTGGTCAAAGTATAAAAAAGTAAGATTATCGTGATTATAACCCCCCCCCTTTTTTTTGTCCATGTTTCTCTGAGTTGTCCCATATTTCCCTATTTCCAGTCTTCTCTACTTTTTCTATTCCTGCTACTCCTCTTTCTTCTCCTTTTGTTTCATCTAAGGATCATATGAAATGCTTAATAAGATTTAAATCCCCAAATGTTTCTTTTGCATCTACTTTGTGTCAGGTAGTATTTTAGGCACTGTGGGTTATACAGAAATGAAAGACACAGTCCTTGTTTTGACAAGTTTATAGGTCAGTCATTTTGTGTATTACTTAATATTTGTTTATAAGTTACAAATCCAACTTAAGTAACTTTAGGAAGAAATAGAGTTTATCAGCTAATATGTTGTTGGGCAGGGCAAGGATGTAACTGGGGCTCAGGGACGCCTGGAACATGAACAGCCTTGTAGTTCCATCTTTGCTTGTGTTTCTTTTTCCTTATTAGTTCCATTTTCTCAGATTGTCTTACCCCATTGGTTTGGGTTTTAGGTAGTGGTAGCTTGTGTGTCTCACTTCCCAGAGTGTTGTCAGAGAGGGAAAGAGCTGTTAGATTGGACTTGGTTAGGTGCCCAACCCAGGGCTAACGTTTATGACTGGCATCGGGGGTGGGAGGGAACAGGTTTACATAACACAGATAGGACAGATGGTAGAGACTCCCTTCAGGGACATTTCTAGAGATGACTAGAGAGGCAAAAGAATTGACTCACATGTGTAAATACATATAATGAAGGCTAGAGTTTGGTAAGTGTTATAATAAATGTACAATTAAGACAGGGACATTTGGGTAAAACAGGGATAAACTTGAGTGCATGTGCATGGATGGGGTACAGTTCATAGAGGAGGTAGGCTCATCATCAGAACTTTCAACAGGTAAAGATGGTAAAGACAGACTTTTCAAGGAAAAGTTTTAGAATAGTAAGGCCTGGAAAAAGCACAAGACCTATTTCATGAATGGCTAACAGATAGTGACTTGAATCTAAAGAGAATAGGCCACGAAGGTTTGAAAGTGGTTAGGGACCAGATTGTTGAAAACTTTTAGTACCATGTTTTAAGATTCTAGATTTTCTGCGAGCTTCATCATACTGTGTTCTCTACCATTTCTTATGTCTATTCTATATTTGTCTGATTAAAAAGCAACAGCAACAACAAAACACGACAAAAAAACAAACCACTGCTGTATTTATATAGCCTATTTGGAAATGCCACTCCTTTCTTTGTATAGATGCTTGTGTATGTGAATGTATAGATGCTTGTGTATGTGGATGAAGTTGGAGGCTTTGGCAAAGTGTTAAACTCAAATTTTAACATGAAAAATGGTATTCTTTATAATGAAAGTAAATTTGCAGTTTTCAACCAGTTATGTTATGTTATGTTTTATATTTATATTTATAATATAAATTTATATTATATTTTGTATTTATATTTTATATTTTACAGGAGTGTGACAAGTGTCAGAGGTAAATATTTATTTCTTTTTCTATCTGTATGTAATAATATAGATCCTCTCACCTTTTATCTGATATTGACTATATTTTAAAATTTTATTTCATATGACAAGGCGGCAGAAGAATAGAGCGTTTTGCTATTTTTGCAATTCTGTACAGAAGTTACCAATTTGTGCACAGTGTGGTAAGTATATTATAACTGAGGACTTAAGCCTTTTCTTTTATCAACCATTTGTTTTGCAGTTAATCAGTTTGAACCTGTGGGTTTATTATTTCTTATAGTACTGTTAGACCTTGCCATTAATGAAACAACAAATTGTTATTTGGTGTATCAAGCCTTGATTTTGTCTCTTTGATGTAATGTTGAAAAATAATTAAGGTACAGTTTAGATACAGGTTACTACCACGTTGTAAACATTGAAAGATCAGATTTCTGACTAATAACATTTGGTCACCTGAATTTTTAGTTATACTAACTTTGTCTTGTTGACATCTGTTTGTATACTTTTCTAAGTTTTGATTCCTAAGTTTTGATATTGCCCACAGTATCTTAGACCATTGAGAATAAGTTTATTCCACATTTACTGGTGCAAGTTTTTTCTCTTTGACTCTTACCATATTATTCTTGAGTTTTTTCATATGTTTTCCCAAGTGATTGCATTAGAGTTCCTAAGCTGTGTATTCAGTTCCCAGGTATTTGTTCGGAGTAAATGATTATTCAAAGTAAACTAAATGGTAAAACTAAATGGTAGTTTAGAATAACAAGATTGGTGTTTCCCAAATAGCCTTCCACAGAATACTTGAGCTATTAATAGGTAATTCTTTCTTGGCTTATCGTTTCTTGTCTTGTCTTTTCGCTTTTCTTTTCTTTTCTTTTCCTATCCCCTTTCCTTTTCCTTTTCCTTTCCATTCTGAGAGGGAGACAGAGGGAGGGGCAAAGGGAGAAGGAGAGAGAGAATCTCAAGCATGCTGCACACCCAGTTCAGAGCCCAATGCAGGGCTCAGTCTCGGAACCATGAGATCAGGACATGAGCTGCAATCAAGTAAAACACTTAACCAACTGAGTCATGCAGGTGTCCCTTAATAGGTTTTTTCTTAAAAGAATGCATACATTTGAGAAATGCTGCTTAGCTCATTCCTGCCTTTCTATCTGGGAGATTTCTGTTACATATTTGTATGTTAAAGGTTCTGAAAACCTCCAGTAAAGAAACCTAATTAGTTTTGTTCACACCAGATTTACTCCCCAAGCTTTTATTTGAACAAATACTCCCTTTGGTTATAGGATGATAGTTTCAAGGGGAACACAGTTTGGGATATACTCACATAAATGTGTTTATGTATAATAACATCACAGAAAATTTAGTAAAGTTTAGGACTATATCCCTGACTATTGCTAGTGTAGTTCAGGTTTCCAAAGAGGCCATCTTTTGGGGTTTATCAGCTCAGGTCTTGCTCTCAGAGTCGTGGGTTCAAGCCTGGCATTAAGCAGGCCCAGTGTGGAGCCTACTTAAAAAACAAAAAAACAGAACTGGCCTAGGGAGACTACTTGACTGACAGTTTTTATATCCTTATTTTATAAAAGACGAATATAGAATGAGAAAATAGAGGGGCTACTGAGTGACTCAGTCAGTTAAGTGCCTGGTGACTTGAAGCTCAGGTCATGATCTAGGATCCTGGGATCCAGCCCTACCTTGGGCTCCCTGCTGACGGGGAAGGTGGTCTGCTTGTCCTTCTCCCTCTGCCGCTCCCTCAGCTTGTGTGCTCCCCTGCATGTGCTCTTCCTCTCTCTCAAATAAATAAGTGAAATCCTAAAACAGAAAAAAAAAAGAATGAGAAAATGGATTATGGGGATTGAGTTCTTGCTAGGAGCATCCCATATTTTCATGTTATCTGGGCTTGAATTATATAGTGCTGTGTACATGGATTTATTTCCTACATACTGATTCTTGTACTTAGACGTGGAACAGTTGGGTAGCTGCTGTCTGTCATTTCCAGTCTCTCTTCCCATTTCCTATTGTCCTAGCTTTGTTCCTTACATAGTCAAGATAATGGAAAATTGTGCATCTTCTGTGTGTTTCGTTTTCTACTTTGCAGAGTCTGAGATGGGTGATTAATATGTTACTATTAATTTTGACATAGTATATGATGAATGAATTTCCTGATAGTGTTTCATGTTGGTAATTTGCTGCTAGCTCAGAGCTTTTGTGGCTGTAATCTGATTTTTAGCTCTGTCACTGTATTCCTGTTTTTTTTTCTCATTTGGGCACTATTTCAAAATTCTTTTGGAAGAATGTTTATTTGGAGGCTATATTTGTAAATTTTTACATATGGATAAACTTAAAAAATGAATTAGGTAAGTTGCATAATCATGGTTTGGTTTGGTTTGGTTTGAGATGTTCTGTGGAAAGAAATAAACAATAATTTCAAACCAGGCTGTTTTTATTGTGAGTTACAAGCTGTGAAATTCATTTTAAAGCATAGCTTTTTAAAATCTGTATTAATTCATCTGAAAATTCACAAGATTTTAAACTGCTTTAATGATTGTTAGATTACAAACTATTAACTTGGAGTTTCTGATCTGAGTACAAATAATTAGCATATAATTTTATGTGCAATACATTTTTATAGATATACTAATAAATTTCTACTCTTAAAAAGATCAGGGTAGATCTTAGTTACATTGATCTTTTTTTTTGGTAACATGAGTAGTAAACTGATTGCTATCCATTTTCAAGTTACTTCTATAGGAATTGAGGCTAGATAAAAAGCAGCATTAGTGAGTACTTACATGTACTACTCTGCAAGACTGATAATGAAAATTTGTCTCTTTACTAGGGAAAACAAAATGCATGATGAAGTCTTCAGACTGTGTCATAAAGCATGCTGGTGTGTACAGTACTGGCCTTGCTATGGTGGTAAGTTTCTTATCTTCATCTCTTAGACAAGCAGGTTTCTAAGGATAAGAAAAGTCTGAGCAATGATTATTTTTTCTAAATAGCACTGTTTTGTCCTTGATTGAGTCAGTCTGGAATTTTCTGGTTTATATGTGGCATATTCTTTGAATGATTTGCCTATATTATCCACTTACTTTTGATTGCTTCCTTTTCTTACTGGAAAACGTATAAGAAATAGAAACTTATTTAAAGTTGACTTAAACAAAGATTCATTTGTCAGTGGTACCTTTCTGAGATATCTTAATCAGACCTCATAGACTGTCATTTACTGTACTGAAAGCCCTGCTTAAGCAAGGTTGAAGCTTTTTCTCCTTTTTTATTTTTTTAAGATTTTATTTATCTATTTATTTGATAGAGATATCAAGAGAGGGAACACAAGCAGGGGGTGTGGGAGAAGGAGAAGTAGGCTTCCTGCTGAGCAGGACGCCCTGGGATCATGACCCGAGGTGAAGGCAGACGCTTAATGACTGAGCCACCCAGGTGCCCCAAGGTTCAAGCTTTTGGTTAAAAAGCATCCTAGTTTCAAAACAACCCTAGTATTAGTGTTTTTTTTTAATTTTTTATAGCTTTACATTTCAAAAAAGAATACATATTTAATGTAGACTTAAACATAATTTCCTCATTACATGTAGAATTTTCTAAGGAAATTCATTGTTTTAAATACAGACTTACCTCAGAGATACTGTGTGTTGGTTCCAGACAGTTGCAATAAAGCAGATATTGCAATAGAACAAGTCAAAATTAATTTTTTGTTTTCCTAGTGCATATAAAGATTATGTTTACAGTATTTACTATAGTGGAGTCTACTTAATGTGTGATGGCGTTAATCTAAAGAAACATTTTAAATATCTTAATTAAAAAATTTTGCAATAAAATGCTAACCATCATCTGATCTTTCAGTGAGTCATAATCTTTTGCTGGTGGAGAGTCTTCCCTCGATATTCTTGGCCACTGATCAGGGTGATGGTTACTAAAGGTTGGGGTGGCTGTTGCAGTTTCTTAAAATAACAATTTCTCCATAGCCTGCAATGCTCTTTGATAGCATTTTACCCGTAGGAAAACTTTTTTCAAAATTGGAAGTTAGTCCTCTCAAACCCTGCTGGTGCTTTATAAACCAAGTTTACATAACATACTCAGTCCTAGGTTGTCATTTCAATAGTCTTCACAGTATCTTTACCAGGAGTAGATTCCATCTCAAGAAATCACTTTCTTTGTTCACTCGGAAGAAGCAACTCCTCATCTGTTCTGTCATGAGATTGCAGCAATCCAGTCCTGTCTTCAGGCTCCACCTTTTATTCTCTTGGTATTTCCACCACATCTGCAGTTACTTTCTCCAATGAAATCTCGAACCCCTCAAAGTTATCCATGACAGTTGGAGTCAGTTCTTCCTAACTGCTGTTAATGTTGATATTTTGATCTGTTACCATGAATCAGTAATGTTTTTAAAGGCGTCTAGGATCCTGAATCCTTTCCAGGTTTTCAGTTTACTTTGCCCAGGTCCATTAGATGAATCACTATCTCTGGCAGCTATAACCTTATGAAATATATTTCTAAATAAAAAGACTTGAAAGTCAAAAGGACTTTTGATTCAGGGATTGCAGAATGGATGTTGTGTTAGCAGACATGAAAACAACATCGATTTCATTGTACCTCTCCATCAGAGCTCTTGAGTACCAGCTGCATTGTCAGTGAAATATTTTGAAAGGAATACTTTTTCTGAGCAGTAGGTCTCAACAGTGGGCTTAAAGCATTCAGTAAACTATGTTGTAAATAGATGTGCTGTCACCCAGGCTTTCTTTTTCCACTTATTGAGCACAGAGAGAGTAGATTTAGCATAATTCTTAGGGGCCCCAGGATTTTCAGAGTAAGTTAGCATTAGCTCCAACCTTAAATGACCAGCTCTGGTAGCCCTTAGAGGAGAGTCAGCCTGTCCTTTGAAGCTTTGAAGCCAGGCACTGACTTCTCCTCTCTAGCTATGGAAGTCCTGGATAGCATTCAAATTTCAGGCTATTTTTTCAACATTTAAAATCTGTGGCTTAGTGTAAGCACCTTCGTTAGTGATCTTAGCTGGGTCTTCTGGATTATTTGCTGTAGCTTCTGTGTTAGCACTTGTTGCTTCACTTTGCATTTTGATGTTAATGGAGACGGCTTCTTTCCACAAACCTCATGAACCAACCTCCTAGCTCAAACTTTTCTTCTGGAGCTTCTTCACTTCCCACAGTCCTCATAGAATTGAAGAGAGTTAGGGCCTTGCTCTGGATTAGGCTTTGGCTTATTAGAGTGTTGTGGCTGATTGATCTTCTATCCAGACCACTCAGACTTTCTCCATATTAGCAATAAGTCTGTTTTGTCTTTTTATCATTTGTGTGTTCATTGGAGTAGCACTGTTAGTTTCCTTCAAGAGCCTTTTTTTTTTTTTTCCATTCACAGCTTTACATTTCAGCTATGGCATGAAAGGCTTACTTTTGGCCTGTCTCAGCTTTCAACCTGACTTCCTCATGAAGCTTAATCATTTCTAGTTTTAGATTTTTTTTTTCTTTTTGTTTTTTAGATTTTATTTATTTATTTGACAGAGAGAGAGAGAGATCACAAGTAGGCAGAGAGCCAGGCAGAGAGAGAGGGGGAAGCAGGCTCCCCGCTGAGCAGAAAGTTGGACTCTGGGCTAGATCTCAGGACCCCGAGATCATGACTTGATCCAAAGGCAGAGGCTCAACCCACTGAGCCACCCAGGTGCCCCCGTAGCTTTAGATTTAAAAGTGAGAAACAGTGCCTGGGTGGCTCAGTGGGTTAAAACTTCTGCCTTCAACTTAGGTCAGGTCCTGGGATCGTGCCCCACATCAGGCTCTCCGCTCAGCAGGGAGCCTGCTTCCCTCTCTCTCTCT
>RCUC01079293.1:0-10561 GCA_003697995.1 Taxidea taxus jeffersonii
CTCAGTTTTTTCTGAAACCTAGTTGCCACGGAGACAACCAGCCTGCCCCCACCACCTCTGGGACACTCACCAGTTTCTCCATTTAGCATAGGAAGCCCAGGCCTCAGGGTGAGGGCCTTCCATTGACAGCGCTAAGCTCTGATCTGATAACACCGTTTTTATTTATTATGTCTGTTTTTATGCTTTCCTTCTGTTTATTATTTAGATATTTTTATTTCTATCTTGTGTTTTTATTATCATTGATTTAGCTTGGATTTATGGCAATGCTGGTTTTTCCCAAAGCTAGTGTTATAAAATTTCCTTTTGAAATAAATTTGAGTAACTAAGAGGAGTCACTTGGAGACGGCAAGTAAATCTAGTAAAGGCACATGATGGTAAAGTTGTGAAGATGATCTGAGAGTTGGGGAAGTGCTGGCATTAAATCTGGGGCCGCATCGAGTGGTATTCTTGTGGGTAATCACGACTGGAACTGCCCTGCAAGGAAGGACACGTACTCCCTACCTGCCATTCCTCTGCCTGTGACCTCAGCTCCAAGGTGCTGGGGACACCAGTCTCCCCGGAAGAGCAATGGTGAAGGAGCAGAGAAAACGGTCTGGGCAGTGCAATGTGGGTATCAATTCTGTTCAGGCTTCAGGCTGGCTCTGACTTAAATTGTCTCCCCCATTGAATTTAATGGGAAGCCATTTCAATGGCCTCCAGATTATGAACCATGGAACCGTTACAATAATGATAAAGGGGTTGGAATTCCCACCCGATCCATTGTGCTTTAAGCAAAATATGTATTACCTTCTGAAATGAAAGCCATTTATGCATACCATCCAATCTGTCTCAGTAGAGTGTCACCAAGACAGATCTTGATAGAAGAGCCAAGAGCAAGTCAAATAAAAAGCTTCAATTCCATGACTATCCATCACCCGGGGAGTTCCCAGGACCGTTGGGGCAGCCTGTGGGTTATTTTGTTCAACTTACAGCTTTTGATTTTGTTATAAGAAGGGAAGAACAAAATGAGATTTATCGATAACCAAAAGGATGTTTTTGTAAACCTTCCATTCAGTGAGCACCTTGCAGAAAATTTGTTTAGCACAGGGTCCTGGTGCTGGCTCCTGGAGGCTTTCTGAAAGCAAAGACTCAGCCACAGACCTGGCAACATCTGCCTCTAACACTCTGCTCTGTTTCACCTGCACGGTGCAAGGTGTCTTTCCAGAAGGATCTCAAGTATCAAAAGTTTGTGCTCTGGCCCATGCCAGAGGTCCCCAGGAAGGAAGAGCTAGTAAAGCACTCGGTAGTTGCCTTCCAATAGCAGTGGCACCTGGAAAAACCTCTGTGTCTTTGAATTTGTTAGAATGGCCAGGCAATTCTGCATTAGGAGAGCCATGCAAAATAAGAATTCCCTTGGTGGCAGACTTCAGGACTCAGGTCCTGGCCAATGGTGAGGATCTGCTTCTTCTTGTCTTCAGGCAGCATTCTTAGAATTGCGCTTCCTACCCTCTTGAAACCTGTCTTCTTCTGCCCAAACATGGCAAACCCCTTCCATGAAACCTTTTCATAAACTTCCCTTTTTAAACTCAGCAGCCAGTTTATTGGTCCATTTCCTTTATGTTTGATTCTTCTGCAACTCCCAGGATATTGATAGCTTGGGTTTTTGTCTTGTTGAGTTTTGCAAAAACACAGCAGAAGCAGGGTTTCTTGGGTCTCACACAGCTGGCCTTACCTCTCATAAAAATACCATAGCTTATAGTTTTTGAAGCCGTGAAATCACGATCTCATCTTTGGGAAGTAGAAAGGTTGACAACTGTGAGATAGGTACTAAAGCTGAAGGAGGGATGGGACCTGCAGGGAGGCCAGTCATCAATGTGGAAGGAAGGGATGGACCCTGCTCTAGATACCGTTGTGCCCAAAGCAGATACCAACACAGCAAGTCAGGATTAGAAGTCAACGAAACCCACGGGATGTCTGGTTTTTGACTCATCTTTCCTTATGCTCAAAAGGCTTACAAGTGGGAAGGTTAGTCTCAGCATTGTCCTTACATGCAAATGTAAGCTTCTGGGCAGAGGCAGGATGGAAGCCCTGGGCTCATCTGCAGTCTCTTATATAGTGTAGTCATTTGAGCACCTTGTGGCCTGAGGGATGAGTTGTGTACCAGACTGCCCAGATCTTGAACCACTGCTCTTGCAAAGACTGAATTAGGGATTCTCTAAGAAAAGGATTAGAAAGTCTCTTGGTCTGGTTTTGGGGGGCTCTATGGCTCAGCCTGCAAAGCATGCAACTCCTGACCTCAGGGTCCTGAGTTCAGGCTCCTCATTGGGCATGGAATCTACCTGAAAAGAAAAAAATTCTCTTGGTCTGGAAATAGGAACAGGTTGGGTGGTATCAAGGAGACTCTCTTCACCTTTGAATCCTTCTTTTCCCATCAGCAAAAAGGAGTGGACTAGATTTTGCCCTGTCTACCTCCCAGAAGCAAGGTCTATAGAATGGGCATTTGGGGTGCAGGAGCACAGATCAGAGAATGAAAGGGAGATGGGGATTTGCAGAATTATTATTTTGGAAGTCCTGTGGAATGCAAATGGGTGTTGAATTCACAGCAGGCCATAGTCTGTGAGCTAAGTCTACCTTGACCTAGCCAACGAGGTAGTGCAGGGGAATGGAGACTATATTTTTGCAAGTTTTTATCCTGGCTGGCCCTGGGGACGATGGCAGAGGATGATAGGACACTGTCCTTCACATTCTTCACTCAGCATTGGCTGATCTGAGGCCAGTGATTTGGGGCAAGGCTGGGAGGTATCCCACAGACAGAACAGCTCACACATGAACCATCCCTGGAAGACAGGTATTGTGTCTAGGATGTAAGAATATTGGCAGAGATCTTCAGCCTATCTTTTTGACAACTGTGGATCATTTACACAGAGTTTTAGGACTTATGTAAAAAAAAAAAATGTTAAATTTAGGAATAACCAGGTGCCTGGGTGGCTCACTTGTTAGGCATCTGCCTCTGGCTCAGGTCATGATCCCAGGGTCTTGGGGTCGAGTCCCATGTTGGGCTCCTTGCTCCGCTGGAAGCCTGCTTCTCCCTCTGTCACTTCCCCTGCTTGTGTTCCCTCTCTTCCATTGTCTCTCTCTGTCAAATAAATAAAATCTTAAAAAAAATTTTTTTGGAATAACATAAATGTAAGCAGTATGCCATTTAATGAAATATTATTCAATTAAAAAGTGTTCTTGGGGGGCACCTGGGTGGCTCAGTGGGTTAAGGCCTCTGCCTTCGGCTCAGGTCATGATCCCAGGGTCCTGGGATCGAGCCCCGCATCGGGCTCTCTGCTCAGCGGGGAGCCTGCTTCCCCCTCTTCCTCTGCCTGCCTCTCTGCCTGCTTGTGATCTCTCTGTGTCAAATAGATAAATAAAATCTTTAAAAAAAAAAAAAAGTGTTCTTGGGACGCCTGGGTGGCTCAGTTGGTTAAGTGGCTGCCTTCGGCTCAGGTCATGATCCCAGCATCCTGGGATCGAGTCCCACATCGGGCTCCTTGCTCGGCAGGGAGCCTGCTTCTCCCTCTGCCTCTGCCTGCCTCTCTGTCTGCCTGTGCTCGCTCTCTCTCTCTCTAACAAATAAATAAATAAAATCTTAAAAAAAAAAAGTTCTTTTGGTGATATGTCATGATATGGAGAATAATACAATTTAATTTTAAGGGAAAATAGGATAAAAGTTAGATGTTCAATCTAACCCTAGTTTTTCAAAAATACACCCCACTAAGAAGATAATATGAAATATATGAAAGTATCAGTTATGATTATTGGTGGGCTGTGGGGTTCTAGGTAATTTTTATATTCCTTTATGAAATGTTTGTTTTCCAAATTATTTGAGTCTGAGTTACTCTTATAAGTAGAAGTAAACAAATACTTATTATAAACAAACACTTCAAGGCTTACTCTCTCTCTTCCTCATCCTAGAGACCAGTGCTCCCTTCTGGAACTTGGAGGCTCTTGGGCATGGTTTCAGCAGTGGGCCACTGTGTTCTTCCTTGTCTGGTATAAGTCACAAAGAGAAATTGCTCCAAGGGTATGGGCACCCTTGTGCGAAGTAACTTGACAGATCTAAGACTCAATTTCTTAGCTGTAAAATGGGAGAATGGCTACTGTCCTTTATTATACCACGAAGAGATTATAGAGACTGAAGAGAGTAAGGAAGGGGAGAATATTTAAACGATTTAGAATAGGACACAATGGTAATGGATGGAGTGGTAAGTTACCAAGGGTAGTTATAGCTTAGACGCTCTGCCATTAAGGCATGGCAACAGTATCCACCCTATTAGCTGTCTGCATCGCAATGCTTCCTCTGAGGGTAGGACTGAAAACTGGGTCGTTAATATTTTTTTTATTAAAGATTTTATTTATTTATTTGACGGAGAGAGAGAGAGATCACAAGTAGGCAGAGAGGCAGGCAGAGAAAGGGTAGCAGGCTCCCTGCTGAACAGAGAGCAGGATGCGGGACTCGATCCCAGGACCCTGGGATCATGACCTAAGCTGAAGGCAGAGGCTTAACCCACTGAGCCACCCAGGCGTCCCGTGGGTCGTTAGTACTTTTGTGGTTGCAGGATCTTTGAAATTTTCACACCTCATTTCTGAGTGTTTTAATGAGCCCCTTTTCAGTCACCAAATAATGGCAAGTATGCAGAAATGGTCACCAGAGGGCGCTAGATCACTTACGGTGTCTGCCCGGCTCCCCAGCAAAACCACCATGATTAGTTATGTCAAGAGTATTGGAACTGGGGCCAGGCCAGAAAAAAAAAATGAAATCCAGTGTACATTAGTTATGATGTTGGGCCAACACTTAAGTAAATAGCCTTCTTTTTTTCTCCTTGGCTATTACTTTAGCCGTTCTGCTTTTTCAGTTTGCATGCTAATGTACTTTTATTTATTTCTTTTATGTCAGTTGAGACTGTTCAGATGAGAATACTTCAGAAACCTGAAACTCTGGTTGGTTTTGAGAGCAGCCATAGGCACGTGTTCACATGACAGAGAGGTTGCCCTCCCCTCTGAGAAGTTTATAAATGTATTGAGAAATAAATATGTGGCTTATTTTCAGAGAGGACAGGCTGAAGTTGGTCTTTGTGGCTAGGCTGTCAGTGCTTGCCTGACGGTCCCTGGTCCCCAGCCTTCAGACACACCTCCGGCGGGGAGTGCCCTGGGGACATTCATAGGAGCCTCTCTCTCCTCCCGCTTGGAGTCTATCTGTGGGCTGCTGGTGTGGCCCTCCAGGCGTAATGGCTGCAGCAGAGAGCAGGGATACTTAGCCCCAGTCTTTATCCCAACCAAGGGGTTCGTTGGGTGCAGAACAACAAATTGGGGACAGGGAGCAATAGTCCTGCCTGGAGTTGTCTCCCCCATCATCTGGTGCCTGTACACACATGAGCTCTGGTTCAGGATCAGAAGACGCGGTTGGCGTTTGGCTGTGTTTTGGGTCACGGTAGTTACAACCCAGACCTGTATAATGTTTTCTTTTTCTTCCTTACAAATAGCCCTTTGTTATTTGTAGGTAGGTAGGCAGAGCAGTTCCTGTTTTTATTCCAATTTTACAAGTGAAGGAACACGATAAACCCAAGGCATTGAAGTTCCTTTTAACTTTGAGGTTCTATTCCGTCTTGTAGAACCTTTTCCCCAATTGGTTAGACCAGGTGTGGGTTTTCCGAAGCTGGTGGCCAGAGAGGAAGGCAAGAGCCTGATGAGGGCTCTTTCTGGTGGACGGTGGCACTCTCATTCACTGCCTACCAGTTGGGCCATCCCGGGAGGTGGTGTGGGACTGGAGTTGTAGGCAGGTAGGATATTGACTTTGATGGCAAGGAACTCTGATGAATCATGACTCAGCCTAGGTTTTGTCTAGTAGAAGTTGCTCAAAGCTTCAGCCAGCCCTGGCAGAGGCGATGAAGAGAGCAGGAGACAGGACGATGGGATGACGAAGGTGACAGTGGGGGAGAAACAGTGGGGGATTCTGCAGTTGGGGTGACGAAGTCACAGCGACCAGTGGCTTCTCTCTAGTAGCCCCAGACTGGTACTTCAGGAGAATTCAGGTCATGGGGGCTGTCCAGAATGCCTGGAGAGGATTCATGGTGTGTGGAAGCTCAGTTTTAAGGGGAAGGGAATCCATTCCGGGGGTTTCATATCCCTGTGAGCAGACAATCCTATCATTCCCTGCTCTTATTATGCTATAAATTTCAAATCTTGTACTTGATTTAAGGAAAGTCCTTAACGTTCCTGGCATATGCTGAGGCCCAAAGGGAGCAAAGTACAGCCATTTAGAGGGCTAATAAAATCAAAGGAGTCTCAAGGTCACAGTTACCTTCTTGCAACATCTCCACAGCACTTTTCTGGCGGACCCTTAACTCAGTGCTGGGAAGAACCCAGGGTCTTTGCAGGGACTAATGCAGCACAGATGTGTTGAGAGAGGCTGCTGAATACGAAGGATGAGGCTACATGTACTATCTGGGTGATAATTTCACTTTCTGGAAAATACCATCTGTAGCTCCCTTTTATGCATTGCTCCCTTTGTTTGTTTTGAATAGTAAGATTATGGTTTTTTTTTTTTTTATGTTCAGTTAGCCGATATATAGTACATCATTAGTTTTTGGTATAGTGTTCAATCAACGGTTCCTCAGTTGTGTATAATAGCCAGTGCTTCTCCCTTTTATATGATGCTTTTTGAGTACCACATTCTTAGGGACTCTTACCTCCTTCTATTTCCCTGTTTGACTTTGGCCCTGACTCTTTTCTCATGGGTATGTGTCCTGAGCCCAATGAACACATTCTCAATGAGGTTTGGAGAAGCCACAAACTTTTTCTTCTGCTGCTCTGCCGAGCCTCCCTTCTGGGGTCCTCCCCAGCATCCCAGCATCCTAGGGCCTCCAGGGGCGAGGGGTGGGGCTGAGCTCTGGCTCAGGCAGAAGCAGCGCTGGGCCCATACAGTAAAGGACGCTAACATGGCCCTCACCACAGGAAGGGATGAAAGGAACCTGATAATTCTAATTAGTCTTAAACTAATGACCTGGAAACTTTGGGAAAACCACTGTGGGTAATGAGAGGAGAGTGTGACCATATTCTTTATAATTAGCACTGGAAAAACTTGTAGTCCAGCTGGTAGCCAAGAGGAAGAGCAGTGTACAGAGGGAGCAAAATTTCTGAGAGCGTCACAAGAGGTTTTCCCCTGTGGTGTAGGGATAGAGGCTGCTGAACAAAACCAGGCTTCTCCTCCTCTTTAAAGGTGGGGATAGGAGAGAAGACCCTAAATAGGGAAAGGCAGGCTTGAATGGCCCCTTCTTCCAGCTGCCCTCCTCACACAGTGGGGCCTGAGGCTAGATTAAAGGGGGAGTGACTTTGGGGAACTCAATTGTCTATTGTAGCCTGCACCATCCCTGAGGCTAGGTCCCCCTTGCTCATTTCTTTTTACTGTCTTAGGCAGGCTCTGTCCCTTAATAAAGAAAATGCAGAAAAACCACCTGCTGCTGTCAAGGGCCAAAGACCACCCGCCAGCCTCCAGCTATGCGTGGGGGCACTGGGGCACCTAGGAAGGGAGTAGGGAAGAGAGAACTAGAGGCCAGAGGGGGTCGAACTAGGGTGTGTATCCAGAAGGGTGCTCCTCACTCCCAAAGTCCGTGAATTTGGGGGGGTGTCCGGCCTGTGGTGTCGATAGATGGTCACTCCTTCCCTCTCCACCGGGCGACCCTTTGGCAAAAACGGCCTACCAAAGGTGCCCCGCCATCCTCCTCCGGACCCCCTCCCCCCTCCCCCCCGGGTCGCTCGGCTGGGGGCGCAGCACCTTGGAGAGAGGCGTCCGATCCCGAGTCTTGATTCGGGGCGCTCTACCTTGCGTTCTGGGGCTCAGGGGCTCGTGCCAGGGGGCCGCCGAGAGGTCCGCCTGTCCCCTGTCCAGCTCCGAGCCGAGGAGAGCCGGCGGTGCAAGCCTCCTCCCCTCCCGCCTCAGGCGGCCTGAGCCCGCGCCCGCTCCAGTTGCTGCAGCTGCCGCTGCTGGCGGCTGCGGGGAGCGCGGGGAGCGCGCCGAAGAGGCTCGGGCGGCGAGGACGAAGACGAGGAGGAGCCGGAGGAGGCGAGGAGGAAGAACGAGCGGAGGCCGAGGAGGCTTAGCGGCGTGGCGACGCGGCTCAGGGATCCCGGGGGGCATGGGCTAGCGGCTGGGGCGGCCCGGCAGCCGGACGCGGGGGACCTTCCGTGGCCCGACGCGTGCAGGGGCGGCGAGCCGGAGCCGAGCGCAGCCGGGGACGGCTGGCTGACGTGGGGGCGTCCCGGAGGAGGGGGCTGATTACCCATTATTAACTAGTTGCCGCCTAATAAGCCAGGAGCGGCGGGTGAGCGGCGCGGGCTGCGCGCGGGGAGGGTCCCGGTCCGGAGCGCAGCGCACTCGCGTGGCGCACGGCGGGCCGGCGCGCAGAGCCGGGGCGGGCCCGGGGGCGGCGCAGACCCCGGGCGCGGGCAGCCCGCGGCGCCCCCTGGCTCTCGGCGCTCGGGGCCGGCGTAGCCCCGGGCAAGCGGGGCGCGGGCCGGGGCGGGGAGCTGCCCGCTCGCTCCATCCCCTCCCCCCCGGGCGGGCGGCGGGGGGGAGGGCGGGCGGCGGCGGCCCGCGGTATATATCTCGGCGCACCCCGCCAGGTCGCGCACAGCGCCCCGAGCCCAGGCGCCTCCCCGCCCCCTCCCCGCGCTCCGCGGCGGCGGCGGCGGCAGCAGTAGCAGCAATATGGCTGTTGATGGGTGTTCGGGGTGGCGCTGGCGGCGGGAGGAGCTCCCCCGAGCCCCTGCGCCGGCTGCCCGTTGCTAGCTATGGCAAATGGTGGCGGCGGCGGCGGCGGCAGCAGCAGCAGCGGCGGCGGCGGCGGCGGCGGCGGAGGCAGCAGTCTTAGAATGAGTAGCAATATCCACGCGAACCATCTCAGCCTAGACGCGTCCTCCTCCTCCTCCTCTTCCTCCTCCTCTTCTTCCTCCTCTTCCTCTTCCTCCTCGTCCGCGGTCCACGAGCCCAAGATGGATGCGCTCATCATCCCGGTGACCATGGAGGTGCCGTGCGACAGCCGGGGCCAGCGCATGTGGTGGGCTTTCCTGGCCTCCTCCATGGTGACTTTCTTCGGGGGCCTCTTCATCATATTGCTCTGGCGGACGCTCAAGTACCTGTGGACCGTTTGCTGCCACTGCGGGGGCAAGACGAAGGTAACGCGCGCCCCGGGCGCCCGCCCCCTGCGCCAGCCCACCTCCTCGCTCCTCACCGCGCCGTGCCGCCCTCCATCCCTGCCTGCCTTCCCCGCGCCGCCTGCCCTTCCCTCCGCTCTCCCCGCGCCCCGCTTGGCGTGGCGGGCGGCGCGCCGGGGCTGAGGAGTGGCCCCCGACCGGTGCGCTCCGGGACGCGGACGCCCAGTCCCGTCCCCTTGTTTATGGCGGGGTCGCCGGCGGCTGCGGTTGGGGCCGGGCGGGGGTGGGGGGAAACGTGCGCCGCTCGGGGGCCGGGATGCGGGCTAGGGAGAGCGGAGCACGCGGGGCCCGAGGCCGCGGGGGGCCTCCGGGTGCGTGTGCCGCCCGCCTCGCCCGCCACTGCCGGGCTCCTGGTGGTGGGAGAGGGGGGAGCACGTCGGCCCGCACTCCAGAAACCTGTTGGGGAGACGAGTTCGTGGAGTCGGACGGCAGGGGAAACCCTTTGGGCAGGGGAGAAAATTTTTTGGACTGGGGAATCCCGGGGGAGGAATCTGGCCAGAGGAAGTGTGGGGACCTCGGGGACAGCGAGGGAAAGTTGGGGAGCTGCATCCCAGTTTTGGAGGCAACCCATGGAGGCTGTCACTTTAGGAATGTGGCGAGGTCGCGCATCTGATGTCACCTTCCTCCCCATCCCTTAGATAATTCTCGTGGAACATACTCCAGCCCCAAGTTCTTCAGCCTCTGTATTCTCGCCCCCACGCCACCCTCCCTAGGTCCCCGGAAATGCCTGCGGCGGCGGGGAGCTGGAGCAAGGAGGTCCGCGCGAGAGCCTCCGAGGCCGCGGTTTCGCGCGGAGCCTCCTCCCCGGCGCTTTTGAGGTGGCTGGATTTCGGCTTAAGCTATTCCTGGCGCAGAGACGCCCACCACCACCGAGGCTCACTACACCTTAAGTATGGTTGCTAGGCTGACTGCCTGGTCTGTCGCCGTGTCCCTAGAGATGTCCTCCCCCCACCCCTCTCCACGCACTGGCTGAAGGTGAGGGGCTGGGGCAGTTTTTCACAGAAAACTGCAGAATGAAAAAGAAAGAACTGGAAAAAAGAGGGACCGAGCTGCATTGTGTTTGAGTAATTCCCATCCTAGGGGACTTCATGGTGCCAACATTTTCAGAGGGAGGGGAAATCAAAGGGAATAGGGGACCTGTTCAAGGTAGAGGCAGGTCTGGGTTGGCATGTTCACACCTTCTTCTAGTAAAGTTAATGTCAGGACCCCCCAAACTTCCACAGGGCTCCACAACTTGTAGCAGCCTCCTTAGTTGCTTTGGGAAGTAGGAAAGCCAGGGGCTGTGGGTGAAGGACAAGGGTGAACCCAGGCTCTCTCTCCTGAT
>RCUC01079307.1:0-15270 GCA_003697995.1 Taxidea taxus jeffersonii
TTAGGCCCAATGGCTTCGACTAAATCAGGAGGAAAACTGGTGTGCAAAGAAAGCAAATCTTGTAGCCTTTGGGAGATTCAAGTCCCCTAGAAAGAATTGTCCTGGAGACCCCCGGCAATAGAGAGATGAAGTATTTGACTCCCCAGAGGCAAGATAAAAATTGACCACCTTGTGTAGGATTTTCCCTGTCTCCTCAGTGTATCACCACTGATCCTTGTCCTAGAGAATCATCTAGAGAGGTGATGATCTGTCTTATAGTAAGTAGCTTTGTGGGAAAGAAGAGCAGAAGCAGGTTGTGGAGGCACAAAATTGAAGGTGTGGACCATTACTTGTATTTCTTGTCTGCCTCTTTGGCAAGCATGATAGCTAGCAAGCTGCCCTTTTGTTCAATTAACTATAGGGTTATATGATTGCAGTTAGTTTATGTTGTCTTTCTTTTATTAGTCTGTTTTTACCCCCATATTATTACTATATTATATATTATATATTATATATTATATATTACCCCCATATTCCATTGACCTGCAAGATAGTTGAAGGCATAGCATGTTCTATTCAGGGCTGCAGTAAGGGAAAGACTTAGGGTAGAACTTACTGTTGAAGGGGATTTTGTAATTCCTACTTTCTTAAAACAGAACATTCTTCTACCTCAGGTCCTGTTGACTTTTCTTTAGAATGGAGTAAATCACTGCACTCAAAATTTCACCAAATATCATCATTAAAAGTGTAAATGTGGTGCCCTAGAACGATTTCACATTCTTTTTTTTTTTTTAAGATTTTATTTATTTGACAGAGAGAGATCACAAGCAGGCAGAGAGGCAGGCAGAGAGAGAGAAAGGGAAGCAGGCTCCCTACTAAGCAGAGAGCCCGATGTGGGGCTCGATCCCAGGACCCTGAGATCATGACCTGAGCTGAAGGCAGAGGCTTAACCCACTGAGCCACCCAGGCACCCACAATTTCACATTCTTACTGCCGGCCTCTCACTGACCTGAAGTCCTCTGTGGGTGGTGTTGTGTCACACATTGTGGTTACCCGTTCCCCCTAAGTCTGTCGGAAGCATGAGTCAGTTGCTGACAGCTTCCCACTAGCTTTGCTGAGGGCCAAACAAAGGGATTAGATTATGATTTTGGTTTTGATGCTTGGTTGTTGTATTTTTTCTCTTGTGCTTAGAAAAGACCCATTCTTCAAGAATTCTAAATGCTTTGCAAAATTAGCTTTTGCATCCTCATGGATCTAGCATTTTAAGTTATGATTTTATTATACCTTCGTTAGAGCTGGAGTTGAGAAGAGGTTGAGATGTTTGACACTGAAACTTTGGCCTTCAGAGCTTTTCTGTCCCTCTGTGCTGAAATCCAGTGTGCGTGTGCAGGGGGAGAGGGTTTGTGCAGAAGAGAGCGAGGCTATCAGTGCGGCAGAAGCTGGAGGGGCAGAGGATGGGGTGCTGGTAATGGGAGTTAATGAACCTCTCTGCCCACCTCACCTCCTGGCACGTGTGGCAAACTCCTAAGTTAAATATCCTGGTGCTCTGAAATGATCAAGAGATCTCCAGAAGCCTCCTCCTTGATCGAAACACCTGAAGTGTACACATACCTATGGAAGAAGTAATTATGAACTCATTTGTCTATTCTTACCTGGAACTGGAGAGAAGGTAGGGTCCACCTCTAGGAGACCCACATCTACAGAGGTTTGTCAGGATAGTCAAAACTGGTTTCCCGATGAGACAGAAGATGAGCGACCTAGATATGCATGACCCAGGCTGCCCTTGGGAGCTATGGAGAAGAGACGAGGCCAGGAGAAAAATGAGGACTGGGATTGATACAATTGAGGATTGATACAAGTCTGGAGGGCTGGGCCCTCTCTAGCATTTTCATACATGCATGGGTCCCACAACAAGTAAGGGAGCTGGGACTGATACATGAGGTGGGCTCTTTGGATTTTGCAATTCTCCTGCCACCCTTAAAGGACAGAGAGTGACATCAAGTTGAGAATGTGTTCTTCTGGATCCCTAAAGGGTCCTGTGGAATGTCTTCATGCTCTCTGTTGGCAACCCAGTTCTAGACAAAGTCCAGGCTAGAATTCTTTTTTTTTCCCTTCTTTTTAAAGACTTTATCTATTTATATGAGAGAGAGAGAGAGAGAGAATAAGCAGTGGGGAGAGGCAGAGGGAGAGAGAGAGAGAGAGAAGCAGACTCCCTACTGAGCAGAGAGCCTGACACAGGGATCAATCTCAGGAACCGGAGACCATGACCTGTGCTGAAGGCTAATGGCCAGCCAACCGACTGAGCCACTCAGGTGCCCCCAGGCTGGAATTCTTAAAAACCCCAGCTTTGAATCCTCGAAACAGAACTAGGACTCTGAGTACTCTAGATTATTAGAACACCTGCAATTCACACCTGTGAAACTAGGTTCTGTCTGTCAGCCTATCTGTACAGGGTCAGCAGGGGACTTCTGGAACTTTTGTAAAATGCAATATTTTTTTCAGGATTAAGAATTTCTTGTTCTTTTCCCGTAGCTATTAACACTATTTTTTTAAAAGATTTATTTATTTATTTTAGACAGAGACAGGAGTGGGAGGAGTAGAGGGAGAGGGAGAGAGAATCTCAAGTGGATTCTGCACTGTGTGCGGAGCCTGGGCTCGATCTCAAGGACCCTGAGATCATGACTTGAGCTGAAATCAAGGGTTGGACACTTCACTGACGGGGCCACCCCAGTGCCCCGCTGTTACCACCTTTAATAACAATGTGTAACACTCTAAATATACCACTTGTTGTTTTTTGGATGGGTAGGCCTGGTATTAGAAGCTTTGGTTTCGGGGAACAAAAAGCAACTTCTGAAGACCCTCCAAGCAAAACGGAGAAACAGAAACTTTCTCTTGGCCCACCCACCCCTTTATCAACATCCATCTGCCCTCTTATGATTTGTTACTAATTTTCAACTTCCCTACCATTTAATGGGCATTATTGTATGCCGGGTAGTGGGCTGTTTATATTCAGGTCTGTGAGTCCTCTTGACTGCCGCATTTCACAAGCAAGGAAAATGACACTGACGTGAACAGGGTTAAGTAAGCCAGCCACGGTCAAGGAGCCAGGGAAGGGCAGAGCTGGGTCTCACAGCAGGTGTGGGCCGTGTGAAATGCACAGGCTTAGCCTTTCCCATCCCTGCTGTGGCAGCCCTTGAAGGGTAAAAGTAAGCTGAGGCTTACCTTACCGTCAGCCACTATGTTAAGTGATTCTTTTTTTTGTTTTGTTTTGTTTAAAGATTTTATTTATTTATTTGACAGATCACAAGTAGGCAGAGAGGCAGGCAGAGAGAGAGGGGAAGCAGGTTTCCCGCTGAGCAGAGAGCCCAATGCGGGGCTCAATCCCAGGACACTGAGATCATGATCTGAGCCGAAGGCAGAGGCTTAACCCACTGAGCCACCCAGGCGCCCCATGATTCTTAAGGTTTTTATGGGACAGGGAGCGAAAACTGACTCTAAACACTTCGCCTTTACCTCTGCAGGTGTGTTTATCTTCTAAATAAGCCTCAAAGACATTTTTGTCCTTACCCCATAGAAAGTCTGTAGAGATGGGACAGTGGACTAGGGTTATCCTTAAGGCAGGCAGATTCCTCACCTCATGGCAGGTTAATGGCTCTCCGCTGATAGGCTGGCATTCCGCAGCACGGCTCTGGGCACCTAACAGGCACTTGATTATTAGCTGATTAAAATCCAGTTCATATCCTCATTGTGTATCAGAAGAGCACAAGGAAAGCTGCTTTGGTTTAACTTTAGTTTCTCTTGCTGGCAAAGCATCAACTTTACCCAGCAACTCCCTATATGTATCTAAAAATTTGAAAAGCTCACTGTTCTAAGTCAGGTTTCCAGCTTACCTTAATTTTTTAGGATTGATTTATTTATTTGAAAGAGAGAGAGTGAGAGACCGTGTGTGCACAAATGGGGCGAGGGGTGGAGGCAGATGGAAAGGAAGAGGGAATCCCAAGCAGATGTCCCACTGAGCATGGGACTCAAAGGGACAAAATCCCAGGACCCTGAGATCTCGACCTGAGCTGAAATCAAGAGTCGGTCGCTCAACCGACCGAGACCCCCAGGCACCCCAGGTTTTCATTTTAGAATTTTATATAATACTTGTAGTTATACTTTAAGAAAATATAGAGAAAATATCCTCTAGTTCATGGAAGACTATGTATGTCTTTGTGTTGTTGGCGTTTGGAATTAACTGAGCTTGTCATTTTGTTTTTCACCGGAATGCCTTAATGTTTTTGTCTTGTTGGTCCTTGATTACAATTTTAGTGCAAACATACTTCTGGATGATCAATTCCAACCCAAACTAACTGATTTTGGCATGGCACACTTCCGACCCCACCTGGAACATCAGAACTCGACCATAAGCATGACCAGCAGCAGCAGTAAACGTCTGTGGTATATGCCTGAAGAGTACATCAGACAAGGCAAACTTTCCATTAAGACAGACGTCTATAGCTTTGGAATTGTGAGTACCAGCTCCCAGTCAACCAAGAAGGAAAGCTTATGGCCAGGAATGCTCTAAATTCTAAGAATTTTTTTTTAAGGGCTTTCACTTTTAGACCTATTCGTTTCCTGTTGCTCTTGTCTTATATGTTAATGTTATGTCATCAGTCATATAGTAAAATGTAGTCATTGAGTAGAGTGAATGTTATCTATTGTCAAGGTTAATCACTGCAACTGACTTTATGGATGTATTTAACATATGTAACTCATTTTATATATGTTTCCCATAGGTAATAATGGAAGTTCTGACAGGTTGTAAAGTGGTGTTAGATGATCCAAAGCATATCCAGCTGGTGAGAATTGTCTTTATTTCTGTTCCTATCTCTCCGTCATTTCTGGGGTAGAGTTCTGAAAGATAAAGTTGTCTTCTTCTCTTCCTAGAGGGACCTCCTTATGGAATTGATGGAGAAGAGAGGCCTCGATTCATGTCTTTCATTTCTAGATAAGAAAGTGCATCCCTGTCCTCGGAATTTCTCTGCCAAGCTCTTCTCTTTGGCAGGCCAGTGTGTTATCTCACGGGCAAAGTTAAGACCATCAATGGATGAAGTGCGTACACATGGTTTTCTTCAAAACCAAGCCCACAGAACCATGGAAAAACAAGCTGAATAAATTGTGTCTAAGTGAATTCTTTATCAATGGGGCAAATCCAGCCCCTAATAGAGAATTCTAGCCTCATAGTTTTTGCAAGTCACCAAGTCACAGTATTTGGTACTCTGGCAGAGGTCATTGCTGGGTGATACCAGGGCACCACAAAAATTTAATGAAAACACTTAAGTGAGTAGTTTGGAGAGAATTTTATTAAACACTCGTTTAGAGATCTGGTCTATTAAAATGCATTATGTATTTCCTCTATTGATTTTTTAAAATTTACTCATCAATTTAATCATCCATTCATTGATTTGCTTGTTTGTTCAACAAATATTTAGCTAGTGCTTACTTGACCTGTGCCAGACTTGGTTCTGGGTGCTCAGGGTACAACAGTCGTCAAGATACAGTTGCTGCCCTCAAACTCACAGTCCAAAGTGAGAGTCAGATTACTTAACATGGCATTCCAGGATGGAGAGACAAGCGTGATGGTAGGTGGAAGCCCAGGTCAATATGGGAGCGTAGAGTCGGAACACAGACCAGCCAAGTCACGGAAGCCTGTCGATGGAGGTGACGGCTGAGCTAGTCTAAAGAATGGTGAATTTAGGCAACAGTAAGGACAGAAAGATATTTTAGTCAGGGAGAATCCAGCTCAGAGATGATGGGTTTTATGGCACTAATACTGCAGGCAGTTCATGGACATGGGATTTGGTGACAGAAAAGCTGGGGTGCTTAAAAGAATAGAAAGTTTCAGGTGATAGAGGGACGTGAATTCCATTCTGGTATTTGGGGTTTTACCCTGAGTCTGTTGTAGAGCTATGAAAGGGTTTTAAACAAGAGGTCAACATAATCTGAATGTAAGGAGCACTGGCCTGGGAGTCAGAGCTATATTTTGGGCTTAGCACCACCAGTAAGAGCTATGAGACCTGGAATCTTGGGCCCAAAAAGAGCTATGAGATATATAGTGGAAGAAACATGGAATTCGGAGCCAGATCTGAGGTCAAGCAACAGATCTGCTCCTTACTGGTCAGTGATACTCATTCCTTTTATCTGAGCCTCAGCTTTATTATCTGTGAAATGGAAACAATAATGTTGTTTGTACAGATTAAATGAGGTGATGTGTATGGAAGCACTTTATAAGTAGTGAAGTTCTCTAAATATATTTTTAAAAATTACACGTGCGTGTGAAGGGATGTTACATGTTCTTCCAGACAAGGTCAGCAGTTCTCAGCTTGAGCTGCAAATCCAAATCAACTGAGAAGCTTTAAAAATACAGATTCCTGGGCCCCTATCTTCATATGTTGTTGGTGATGATCTTTAGGTTGGGGCCAAGGGATCTGTATTTTAAGAAGGCTCCTATAGGTAATTCTGGCATTTGACAACTACAGATTGGGTCCCCTGGACCCTGACCCTTTCCAGTACTCCACATATTAAGACTGAAGTAGAAAATGTACAGAGACTCACCCCAGGTCACAGAGTAGTTGGTGGCAAATCTGAGCCTCAACTCAGGTCTCGGTATTTACTTCAGGCGAGTGTCTTTTATATTTGGCCTCAAGTCTTTTAATTTACTCATTAAACTGAAAGGGTTTAGCTAATTTTTAATACCTTCCCATTCAGAACTCCATAGTTGAACTTATTTCATGAAAATAAGAGAATATTCCAGAATAGGTAGATAGAAAAAACAGTAAAAGGAGAGGCTATGGAAGTTTAACATAAATATTTCTTTGCTTCTTGGTGAACTAGGTCCTAACCACTCTTGAAAGTGCTCAAGCCAGCTTATATTTTGCTGAGGATCCTCCCACCTCCCTGAAGTCCTTCAGGTGTCCTTCTCCTCTGTTCTGGGAGAACGTACCAAGTATCCCAGTGGAAGATGATGAAAACCAGAATAATCATTCATTGCCTCATGATAAAGGTTTGAGAAAAGAAGGAGTGACTCCGAAAGTTCCATTTGAATGTAGCCAGTCTGAGGTGACATTTCTGGGCTTTGACAGAATGACAGGCAGCAAGAGAAATGAGGATGCTTGCAACAGGCCCAGTTCTTCTTGTCCAGAAAGTTGGTCTCCTGAGCACGCAGCTCTATCCCAGGACCCAAGGACTTATGTTACAGATATGGAACCTTCAGCAGAAGCACCAGGCCATTCTTACAGGAGCAGGCCAGTGGAGACCAGCAGTTCCTGTGAATTTTCCTGGAAAAAATATGAACCGTACAAAAAAGAATCGATTTCACCAGAAGATAAAGAAGAAAGCAAGTATTGCTAAGGAACCTGAGTACAGGTTCCGTCTTGGGAAAATATTGTCGCCATAAGTCATGCTAAGAGGACCATCAATGCTGAGTTTGGATGATGGAGATCAACAATCTGGACAATGCTATTCCTTCCTTCCCAGTCCCTAGGCTTAAACCTAGGCTAAATTAGAGCCATTCAAAATTACTTCAGATCATGACCTCTGACTTCAGACAAACAAAACCTACCAAAAGGGGACTGGGTTCTACTGGCTTCTTCGTCGTCAGCGCCATGAGCCCTCAGAGCCTACAGTCTGCTAAATGGGTTCAGTTCAGTTAGATCCCATTGTTTGGTGTAGCTTGCTCGATAAGGTTGTAGGAAGTGTCTAATTTGTAAATGTTAACAGATGCCTTTTTAAAGAATTACCTTTTGGTTTATTTTAGTTAACCCTTAGTATGTTTTCTGTACATCCCTGTCAAGGGATGTACTCTACCACTCTACCACTCTACCACTCCCGCTGTAGAGTGGGGATTCTTGCCCCAAATCTGGATTTCTATATTTAAATTCTTAGGATAGTTTATCACATATCATATGTTGTTGGCTATTACTACTTTTTTTTTTTTTGCTTACTTTTTTTTTTTTACTTACTTTTACTTTTTTTTTTTTTTTTTTTTAGAGACTTATTATATCCTGAGAAGAATGTATGAAATTTTATTCAAGTAATTTTTGTTTCTGAGAAAAATGGCTGGTCACAAGGGCTATGTCAGCTTTTTGTTTGATCCTCTACCTGCCAACTCTGTGCCTTTACTCCTTCTGTTTACTTGGTCTCCCCCTATTGAAATCCTACCCAGTCCATCAAGGCCCAGCAGAACTGCCTCTTCCAGGAAGCTTCCCTGATCTCTCCAGCCAGAAGTACACACTTCATCAGCATTCCCATAGCATGGTTTTGTGTTTCTGTTTTATACTTGTTACTTTCTGAATTGTAGCAAAGCTGCCTGTGCAGCTTTTACAGTTCTGGAGGTCAGCAGTCCTTGGCATTCTTTCTGGAGGCTCTAGGGGAGAATTTGTTCCCTTGCCTTTTCTAGCTTCTAGAGACTATCTGCGTTGTCTTCCTCCATCCTCAAATCCAGCAATGTGGTATCTCTGAATCTAGATTTCTCTTTCTTTCTCTCTTTGACCTTTTCTTCATCACCTCTTTCTCTTACGTTGGCTCTCCTGCCTCTCATAAAGATCCTTGGATTGCGTTGGGTCCACTCAGATAATCCAAAGAAATCTCTGCTTCTCAAGACCCTTAATTTAATCACATAATTCACAGATTTCTGGGATTAGGACATGGATATCTTGCAAGGGGAATGGTGGGAGGTGGGGGGAGTTGGGGGGAGAGGTGGCGGGGGAGAGGGCATTACTCTATTTCCTGAGTGTGTAAGAGCCATCTCTTCAAGGCCTTGTATGTTAGCCTATACAGAGCTGTTGTTTCTTTACAAGTGAAGTTGAATTAAATTATCTCTAAGAACCCATATACTAAAAAATTCAGCTATAATAAACATTGCTGAGTCAAGTGGGGATAAGGACTGTCTTTATGATGATGGATAGAAACATTTCAAGAAAACCATTGCCATGGGGTTAATGGAATTTCCCTCTCTAGAACATTTATAATAAAAGGGTAGACCTGTAGCTTTCTGTGCATCAAGGGATTAGGCTCACACATTTCTTTCTTTCTTTCTTTCTTTTTTTTGTGAGTTATTAGGGTTGGGTTAATCATAGATTGGAGTCCAGATTTAAGAACAAATGATTAAAGAAGGAAGTCATCAGGAATCAGGGTCAAGTGAACAGACCAAGGTCAGAAACATGAAGCTACAATTTGGGAGAAAGGGCCTCATGGTCAGGTTGAAACACAATAAGCCTTAGTCTGATTGGCAGGCCACATAAAGACCCAGGTAAGCAGTTGGGAGAGGTCATGCTCAGGCTGGTCCTCAGGAACTCTGACTGCCCCTTGCTCTCTTCCCCATATGTTCATGGCACCCGTTAACAATGCTCCCAAATTGCCCATGTCCTCAAACTAGCAGGGGCAAAAGGGTTGGACTAGACTTTGGATGATTTCAATTCCTGTGACCTGTCCTAGTTTGGAAACTCTTGATTATCCATGTTAATGAAAGGAAACATAAAAGCCTTTGATGTTTGGCTTTATATATGTAAGCCATTACAAGACGGATTTAGCTTATCTTAGAAATATAGTCTGAAAGTCTTTTGGCTGAACTGGGGAAAATAGCCTGGGATTGTGTGAAGTTGCCACTAATAACACAAAAGTGGTAATCAAGACAATCAAGGATTGACTTTATGTTAAACTGATTTTCACTTTGAATATGGGCCTCCCAAAACCTTCCATGAGAGGTCATAAAGGAAGCTGGGGTGAATACAAGCCCCCCATGACTCAGCCCATGTGTACACTTTTGGGATTATGTTGATCTGAATGTGCTTATTTGACTGAAAGCAGTGTTTCTCAAACTTTCATGTGCATCCAAATGATGTGGAAGGCTTGTTAAGAACACAGATTGCTGGAGCCTGCCCCGTTTCTGATGCATGCGTTCTGGGGTTAGGAATTTGGCTTTCTGACAAGTTCCCAGTGGCTGCTCGTTCTGCTGTTGTGTAGACTCTTCGAGAAACACCACTTGAAAGTGTTCTCAAATCTTTATAAATCAGTAGCTTCTACCTTTCCATTTAAGTGTACGTTTTTTGAGACAGTAATCATTTTTAAAAATTATTTTGTATTTACCCTATTACTTAGGATTTTGCTTAATTAGAGGAGGAGCTCTAGAAATATTGTTAATCAGTAATCTTTTTTGATAAGGTCATCTTGCTATGACTACTTTGGACAACTTAAAGAACCAGTCAGATTGGCTGGCAATAACCTGATCATTGATATGGCAAGCAGATGTCACTATGGCTGGAAACGAAAAGAATCTTCTATTTGATTGATCTAGTCCTTGATTTGCCTTCTGGTGGGTGTGTCAATAAATGTTAATTGATAGGAATTCAATCTTGCATCCCACTATGGGCAATAAGAAGGCACCCCCGTGGCTTCAGGAGGTGGAGACTCAGGTACATGAAGAAACCGAGAATGAGCTCCCAGTGTTCCCTTCGATCAGCAAACATGAATTAGTAAGGAATGTCACTCATTTTTATCCTTATAATGCACCACAGGCAATCCCCCAGGACGATCCCATTTGCTTGTTAGGTTTTTGTCCCATTTTATAAGGCCCCAAAGCACAGAGAAAATATTTTGTTGTTTTTGAAAATAGGTATGGGATTTCTGGCATAATCACTTTTACTGACTTCTTGAGAATTGTTATAATGATCCGTGACTCACGGCATAATCATGTAGTTTCATGGGGTGGTACGTTAGCCTGTGTAAAACAGCTTTTAGGACCTGAGGTGTGGTGAGGGTAGGAAGTGACGGTTATCACAAGTAGCATCTATTAAACTGCCAGATCAAGGCATTGTATTGGCTCCTGGGATACACCGAGGAAGTAGGAGAAGGCAACTAGCCCACTCAACGCTTTGGTGACACCTGTTTTTTGAACCACATACCAGTGGAACTGAAAGTAAAATGGTGAGGCAATTACTGTGCACTTTCAAGAGGGGAAGGAAGGCTTTTTGGAGAATCTTGGTGGAGAGAGAGAGGGAGGAGAAGAAATAGCAAAGGGGGCCCAGGATGGACATCCGGGGACTGGGGGCCCAGTGCTATTGCAGAGTTCTGCACAACACCAGCTCTGAGGCTGGAAGGATAGTGAGGGGGGTCCAGAGCTTTCTGTGTTTTTTCCTGTTTGTCCTTCACAACCACCCCGGAGGTCCAAATCCCATTTTAGGGAGGAGAAGACTGACTTAGGTTAAGGAACGTGACTGGGGTCCTCCCAAATCTGGAAGAGCCACGCTCTGAATGCACATGCTGTCTGATTTCAAGGCCCACGCTCTTGCTCATACTCCACATGGTACAAAGAAGCCCCCGCAGATTCAAGCTCTGATGAAAAGGGATGGATGTGAAAAGTCATTCGTTGATTCCACAGTGTTCCGTAAACACACAAGTCTCGCCAGGTCTTCGGCTTTTTTTCACTGTCCCACTCCTCTGTTAAAGTTACCCACTTCTGTAGTCATTAGATGTGAGCTAAATGTGTTTGCAGATCCAACCGTTCATTCATTGAATGCATGTTTATCGACTGCTTCCTTTGTGTCAGGTACTGTTCTGGGAGCCGGGGACACAGTGAAGATCACACCCAACAAAGATCCCTGCCCTCAGGGAGCTTATGTCCCAGTGAATAAATGAATGAATGAGTGAAAGGAAACTATCATGGGAGAGTTTTAATTTGGGTTCTAATGATTACTGGTGGCGCTTGGCAGAGCTCAGCCTACTGAGCTCTGTCAAGGTATTGTCTGGAATTAGACTCTGGCGTCTTCACCAGCTCTTTCTAGGGATTGACAGAGACTCCTCCTTATCCTGTTGTACAGCTGGTGTCTCCATGGTAGCTGGCTGCTTTGCTAATAGTGTGCACGAGGCAGCATGGCGTCCCTTGTGGCAATCATAGCAGACCCGATTCTTCTATTGATGTGGGATTTCTTCAGGACGTTTATTTGGCTTCTGGTGGCGTCTTCCACCGGCCTCTTCTAAGGACTCTGAAGTACCTCCAAGTGCCTCGCCTCCCTATCACCCCATCATGTTAATTGTTGACTTCTCTCTTCTCCACAGAACTGAGACTTCCTTGAAGGCAGGGGCTATATCCTGCTCCTTTTTGTACCTCTAACAACTACCGTGGTACCTGGTACATAATATGGCCCAATTAAGAAGTTGTAAAATGAATGAACCAAATAATCCTTTAAAACATCTTCAGGGGAGCCTGGGTGGCTCAGTTGGTTAAGCGACTGCCTTCAGCTCAGGTCATGATCCTGGAGTCCCAGGATCGAATCCCACATTGGGCTCCCTGCTAGGCAGGGAGTCTGCTTCTCCCTCTGACCCTCCCCCTTCTCATGCCCTCTCTCTCTCATTCTCTCTCTCTCTCTCAAATAAATAAATAAAATCTTAAAAAAGTTTTAAAAACATCTTCAAATCATTGGTATCAAGACTGTCATCTACCTTGCATCCAAAGTGCATCTTTTTATAAAAGATGTTATTTTTTATTTGACACAGAGAGAGACACAGTGAGAGAGGGAACACAAGCAGGGGAGTGGGAAAGGGAGAAGTAGGCTTCCTGCTGAGCAGGGAGCCCGATGCAGGGCTTGATCCCAGGACCCTGGGATCATGACCTGAGCTGAAGGCAGTCGCTTAACCAACTGAGCCCCCCAGATGCCCCCAAAGTGCATCTTTCTAATACCTATACTACCAGCATGCATTAGCTTAGATGGTTCCACCTTGCTATTCACAGATAAAAAGTTATTAGTGTCAAACAGTAATGTCTGAGATATCTTGGAAAAGAAGAATTAGACATTGTGTACATTGCTTATAAATTTGCCTCATGGTGGAAAAGTCCCCAAACCATTTATAAGCAATGGTAAACCAACATTTTGATAGAGGATAATCTGGTATTTGTAATAGTTTGTTTCCATCTTTCTGTCATATTATTTATATATATTTGATGGTCTATTGAAATTGACATGCAAGTATTTTCTTGGGAAACGTTTTCCTCCAAAGATCTACATTGCCTACCAAACCTTCACTTCAGAACCTTCTTATTGATGTCATCTGTCTCATTGAAAACTTTGCAGTTATCTCTATAAATAGCAAGGGAATATTTCCAAAGTTTGTTTTATTGGCTCCTTAATTTTAAAATTTCCTGTAGAGCAACATTGATTGCAATGGAGGGTAAGCAGGTGGAAAGAGCCACTTTTGGGAGATTCAAACTCAGTCAACACTGAGGTGTATAATAGAGTGGTAGATGCATTAATCACTTATGCTTTGAATGCCTACTATAAGGCGTTACTGTTAAGTTCTGTTACTATAAGATCAAGGAAAATGATATTTTTTTTAAAAATGACTCTTCTCCAGATCACACCAATATTGGAATGAGGAGGCAAACTGAAAACTTTTTATTCAAATCCAGGAAAATATCTGCTCTGAAAAGGGGTGACTTAAAAATTAAAGGTATCCCCCATTTGATAATAAAAATAGCAATAAATATGTGCTTGTTATTTCATTTGTATTAATTGTATCCTCCCAGGTTGGCAAATATTAAAGTAATTGACAAGAATATGAGCAAAGGGGCATTCTTGTTCATTCTTGGCAAGAGTGAAAATTGATACAACTTTTCTAGAAGACAATATGTATCAAATTTGGCAATATGTATCAAAAATTTAAATGATACTCTTTTACCCAGCAATTTGTTTAGACTTTATCCTAATGAATAAAAATTGCACAAGTTGGGGCGCCTGGGTGGCTCAGTGGGTTAAGCCTCCTCCTTCGGCTCAGGTCATGATCTCAGGGTCCTGGGATGGAGCCCCGCATCGGACTCTCTGCTCAGCGGGGAGCCTGCTTCCCCCCCCTCTCTCTGCCTGTTCCTCTGCCTACTTGTGATCTCTCTCTCTGTCAAGTAAATAAATAAAATCTTTTTTAAAAATTGCACAAATGTTAATATGAGGGTAAAGAAGTACTTTATGATGTTTACCATACTAAAACTTGGGGGGAGCACCTGGATGGCACAGTCAGTTAAGCATCTGACTCCTGATTTTGGCTGCAGTCATGATCTCAGGGCTGTGAGTTCAAGCCCTGTGTCAAGCTCCACGCTCAGTCTGGAGTCTGCTTGAGATTCTCTCTCCCTCTCCCTTTGCCCCTCCTGCTTGTTTTCTCTCTCTCTCTCAAATAAATAAATAAATACATCTTAAAACAACAACAACAGCAGCAAACTTTGGAGACAGCCTGAATATCCTTTAGTAGAAAAATGGGTTAAATAAATTCTAGCACATATATACCATTGAGTCATATGTGACTGTCATTAAAAATTATTTAGATCTTGTTTATTGCTATGGAAATTTGTTCTTGAAATATTATTGAATGAAAAAGCAGGCTATAGGATAATTGGTTCAATATGGGCCCATTTATAATACTGGATATTTAAAAATAGTATATGTTTCCTGCAGAGATCTTTGCCAAAAATGATGTCTTTTTCCAGGCTATGGTATTTGGTTGATCCTTAGTTTCTTTAGACTTTTACGTACTTGAAACTTTTATAGTGAACGTGTATCATTTTTGTTATCAGAAAATAATCAATACTTCAAGGAATAGCCTACAGTTAAATTTTTAAAAATTTTTAAAAAGGTCTTTGGAGAAATAGATTTTTTAAAAAGATTTTATTTATTTATTTGACAGACAGAGATCATAAGTAGGCAGAGAGGCAGGCAGAGAGAGAGGGGGAAGCAGGCTCCCTGCTGAGCAGAGAGCCTGATGCAGGGCTCGATCCCAGGACCCTGGGATCATGATCTGAGCTGAAGGCAGAGGCTTTAACCCACTGAGCCACCCAGGCGCCCCCACATCTCTCTTTCTTTAAGAGAGAGAGAGAGAGACATTAGGGAATCTAATACATAAACATAGTGTAAAATGAAATCATTCCAACAGCACACTCGGGAGAAGCATGCATAGCTTCTGGTACTTTTCTTCTTTATCCCATTATTCACTGATGATAATTTCATGTCCTCCTGAAAGTGTATTGGCTAATTATAGTGTACTTGCTGGACCATTAAACATCGGATCTTGTGATATTTCTTTTTATTTTATGTTTGTAGCATGGGATTTTTTTTCAGGATTTTTTTTTTAAGAGCTGCAGTGGCTTTAGCCAAAGGCAAATATTAAGCTGTGACCTTTATTATTTTTATTTCATGTACCCTGGAGGAAAAATGTAAGGTTCCGGTCTGCCTACAGAGCCAAGTATGCATGTTTATATTGGGTCACGGTCAG
>RCUC01079309.1:0-16157 GCA_003697995.1 Taxidea taxus jeffersonii
CCTGAGACCCTAACTCCTGTCATCCACTGGAACTCAGGCTGCACTCAGCCAGAAGCATCCTCCCCAAATACTTGTCATGACCCTTCCCTCTTCTGTGCAGGCTGATTCCATTCCTGGACCTTCCATAACTAGCTTTCTTCACTTACACTCACCAGCTACTTCTCAGATGCTGAGAAGTCCTCTTCTTTTTTATATTAAAAAAAGTGACTTTCTAGTTTTATATATCTATATATACAGTCTCTCTGGAATTCAACTTTAGAGGGTTTAGACTGCAATAATTATAAATAATGAACAATGGTGACATTTGAGATAAGGTGAGGCTAAAAATGCCAGTTATAGTATTGATAGTGAGACCTTATTTCAAATATGTGTCTATATCTGAAATGCATAAAGGTATGATAGTATTGAACATTCCAAGACGAGTACTTTGTATAAAACCTTTTGCAAGCACTGAAATTAATAAAGCCATTATAAGTTAAGGAGCAAGTGAGTGGGCAGAGAAGAAGGGGGGGTTAAAAAAAAGATTATTCTTACAGTTCTTTAGAAATGCAAATAAGAACATTGCCTGAACATCATTACCTGACTGATAAAATGTTAATCACGTAATGGGTATTTATTTAGAAACCTGTTCCAGTTCCTTAATTGAAAAAGTTCTTAAATTCAACACAACACTACTTGCTAAATGGTAATAAAACAAATTTCCAGAGAGAAAATAGCAGGTCCTAAGTGTCATAATATAGTCTCTAAAGTTGGAGATAGTTCTTGTCATGGATTTTGAAATTAAAATGATACAATAAAAGGACTTCAAGGGCCTGGCAGGCAGATGGAAGTACCTGGCCAGCTAGACTTGGGCTCGGGAAGGTCACTTAACAGTTCAAAACGGCCTCTTTTTGGACGATAGGAATCAATGTTACTTTAGTAAGTGGGGGAGTACCCAGCCTCTGAAAAGGCATGTCAGACAATTATTTAAAACCTGGATAAGCCAAACAAATGTATCTGCCTAGTCTTCGACTTAAGAATCCAAGTCTAAAAACGTCTGATAACAGACCCACTATGACTCAGAGATCTTTGTAGAAGCAAACTGTGAAAATCTCTGACATCGGGCAAACTTGGGTGAAAATGCTGGCTTTACCTCCTAGAAATGTGACTTCGGACAAAATAACAATCTGTCTCTGCCTTAGTGACCTCACATGTCATAACAGGGACACTACTGGTAAGTATCTTAGTTTGGGCTGCCATAACAAATTACCATGGATTGGGTGGCTTGAACAGCCAACATTCATCTCTCATAGTTCTAGAGTTTGGGAAATTCAAGATCAAGGAGCCAGGAAATGGGGTGTCTGGTTAGAACCCACTTCCTAGTGTGCAGCTGTCCATCTTCTCACTGTATCCTCTCATGCTGGAGAGTAGAGCGCTCTCTCGGGCCTCATATATAAGGGCACTAATCCCATTCACAAGGTCTCCACCCTCATGACCTAATTACCTTCCAAAGGTCCCACCTCTGAGTACCATCACATTGGGGGTTAGGATCTCATCGTATGAATTTCAGGGGGACACAAACATTTGGTCCATTACAGTAAGGAACGCACAGTGGTCTCGGGATTAAATGAGATCACATAGGGTCATGTATAAGCATCCAAAACCATAGCAAACCGTTCTTGTCAAATGACCAAGGCAGTAAATAACAACCAATTGTACTATTTTCCCAGTATTGTCTAAACCCATCCTTCAGATTTAGACATGTTTAGTGAAGTAAAATTTTAATCTAAGTTCTATACCCTTCAGAAAAGAGTTTGTTGTCTTGGGATAGCTAGAAAATAATTTGAAAAAAAGCAATGATTTTGTAAAGACTTGGGTTTTAGTCCCTGGTTGATAACTTGTTAGCTGTGTGGGCTTAGGAAAATCACTTAATCTCTCTGAAACCCTTTGTATTTCTTTTGTGTACTGTGCTTTGTGAGACTTCTAGAGCTACAAGCTCCAGGCAAGGATCCAGATAATGGAAGGGAGCTTTTGGAAGAAACTGCAAATAATTCTCAGGGCCAGTCATCTGCTTCTTGAATCTCCTAACAGCTAATTCTCATTAAGAGGGACAAAAAGGTTCCACCTTGCAAAGACGGGATCCAGGTGACCTTTCACTACAGACCATGCTCCAATCCTATTAATTATAAGCACTGAGGATATTCTGATCAGACTGAAGCTATGCATCAACTGGATCTTATAATTTTTTTGATAAAATTAGGCAATACCTCAGGGTGTTGGCTAAGCGTCCAACTCTTGGTTTCAGCTCAGGTCATGATCTCATAGGGTCATGAGATGGAGCCCTGCATGGGGCTTGCACTCAGCTCAGAGTCTGCTTGGGATTCTCTTCCTCTGCCCCTCCCTTCACTTGTGCACACTCATGCACTCTCTCTCAAATAAATAAATCTTTTTTTTTTTAATAGGCAATACCTCAATCCCTGCCTAGCTATCATCTACTGATTTACATAGGTTCTGAGAAACTATCTAGAAAAATCTTCTTGAAATTTGAGGTTTAAAGAAAGATGGGTGATGGCTGAGACAACCCCAAAAGAACCAAGCTGCAGTGAGGGATGCCAAGATGTCCTAAGAGAAGGAACCAGATACGCCAGGGTTGACCGGGCTAGAGAGAAGGACGCAGATGAGTGGCAGTTCTAAGAACGTGAAATAGCTGATAAGGACGTTCATTAGGACACAGCCCTTCTGTGTGCCTCTGGAAGATGCATCCTGAGACGTGGACATGCTGCACTCCTGGTTTCTGAAACACTTCTGCCTCAAGCAGTTCTCGTAGGGGACCCACTCCGATCAAGAAACACACAGAAAGCACATTCCTCTCCCTTTAATGTGTAGTGATGTTGAGTCCCGGGGGCTAGGTCATTCAGCAGGAGAGGAGTCAGGTTAGTGCCCCAGTGGAACACTACAGCTGGAGGCTGCCAGAGCTCAGCTTGGGAAGCAGAACAAGTTCAAGGCCACATACAGCACTCACTTTCAAAAGTAATGACAAATACCCCAAACGCTTGGACAACGTGAACTGGGGAAAAGACAGCTTCCTGCAGTCAAGGAGATGGAGACTCAGAAACACCGAACTCCCCATGTTTATGTTCATGCCATCACATGTGAGGTCACAGATGTGAAGTCCAGTGCATCAGGTCCCCGAGCTCTAAGTTTCCCAAGGAACCAACGTTATAGGGAAGAAGCTGTACCTATTATTGGCCACTTTCAGGCACTCATCTTAGCCAGAAGGTAGAATCCTGAAAACAACATCTTCCATACTTCCTCTCCCCTTTCTAAATGGAAGGTTCAGAATGGGAAAGTGGATCGCAAGAGGGAAAAAGGACCATTTCTATCCAGGATCCGGAGGTGTTTCAAGCAGTGAGAGCAGTAGTAGCCAGTGGTTTCCTGAGCAACAAATGTGACAGTACAGTGCTTCCTGAAGATCTGTGGCTTCCTGAAGATCTACCAGTGGGGCTCATAGAGTAAACAGCCCCCACCTCCTATTCTTTCAGGAGCTTTGGGATCAATTGCCTACATTAAACCTCCCTTTGCTTGGAATAGATACAATAGTTTCCATTTTCTGGGCTGGACATTGACAGAAGCAGAAAGAAAGAAGTCAGAGGTGTTTTCCTCTAAACAGAAGTCATCAATCAAAGGATGAATTGCATATAAAGGAAAGCTTACTATAGGACTAGAGCACAAGAGAAAGAGTCAAAGAGATACAATCCTAGATCCTAGATCCTCCAATTCCCACACAGGAATGTGCCTAAGTTCATGGGAGCTGCAGAGTGAAGAGACAACAGTGCTGGACAAAGTATAAAAGAGCAGGGTCACATCCCTAATACCACATTTGTGGCATTAGGCTACGGATCAACCTTGACATTGAGGGTCTCCCATCACCTTTAGAAAGCACAGTTTCCTCACCAGAGAATGGGCCCAATCAGGGACAAATCATCAAAAAATCTAATGGTCAGCCAATGAAATCGATACTGAATTTAAGCCATCAAGAAACATCTATCTCGACTGCAGTAATTGATTAGCTGTTCTATAGCTAATTAAAATCCCACATCTCATGATTATTGTGGAGGACTGCAGACATTTAGCAATTGCTCAATGTGGACCATGTATGAGATACTATATTAAGAGCCTTGCCTCGTTTACTTCCAATTCTCACAAGAAAAAACAAAACAAAACAAAACAAAACAACATTTTCAGATGTCCAAACAAAAGGCTCAGAGAGATTAAATAATCTGTTCGAGATCATACAGCTAGTAAGTGGGGAAGCCAAAACCTGAACCGGCATGGTCCCATTTCCCAAAACACCACTCTCCTGGCATCCTGTGGTGCTGCTTGCTGAAATCATCCTGGCGCCTGTAATTTGGAAGCTGGGGAGTGTGACATGCACAGGAGAGGACTGCGGGCTTAGCTCCGAGGGAGCACACTCTCAGGCTGCAAGAGCCCGGTGCTTTAGTCCTCTCTCCAACCTTGTCACGGTCTCTAGCTTGAGGTCCCCTGTGACCCCAGGAGGCACAGGGATATCCACCACAGGGCAAGTTCCAGTTATTTGCTGTGCTCCTGATCTAATCAAAAGACTAACTGAATTATCAGCATTTTATCAGTCAAGCAATAAAGTTGAGTATT
This sequence comes from Taxidea taxus jeffersonii, assembly GCA_003697995.1. Taxonomy (NCBI): domain Eukaryota; kingdom Metazoa; phylum Chordata; class Mammalia; order Carnivora; family Mustelidae; genus Taxidea; species Taxidea taxus. Next base: position 4,651 of record RCUC01079309.1, read on the forward strand.
ATTCCCATTTACATTTCTAAAGCAACATAAAAATAACCCCTTTCAAATGGTTACCCACTCACTTTCTCCTTATATGCTAATGCATGCCACAATTTCAAAGCCTGATGAGAGATTTCCTGCAAAACATTTCACTGCCTTAAAGTTTCACATATTCACAGCTTCAATTGCCAGGATACAAACATGAATTAACTCTGGTTCCAAATCAATTACATACTGGTAAGTCTTTAGGGCAGACCAGTCTTACAAGCGGATTTCAAACGCTATGAGGAATTTCAAAGCTTTAGAATATTTAACGCTAGAAATTCCCACTTCACCCTCCAACTTCGGTGAAACATATGTATTGTCACCAGTGTTCATAATCAAACCAAAAACCAAGCCCCTTATTTTAAAAATTGCTCTTTCTCTTTGCTAAAATCGAATCACTTCAATGAATTCTTGTCCTGTTGATTTACAACTGATTTCATTTCTTCACTTGAAGGAATTGCAACCTTGTGCCATGAATCGGAGCAATTGGGTAATTCCTTCAAAGACGTCATTCACCTTTGTTATGGTTTTTAGTTAATGTCACGTGTGTATAGCAGGTGACTGCATGTACATGAAGAGTATGTATTTTATATGTTAAAATATTCAGCTTTCGGTATTTATTCAGATTTTTCTGGGTTTCATACAAAAGCCTGCCATTTTGGTCTTCTGTTCAGAAATGTCTAGTGGCTCCCCAGCACGAGGTGTCAAGCCCTACCAAAAAGAAAGGAAAGAAAGATTCTCCTTCCCAAGTAGAAAACAGGTTTCTTTTCAGATTCCTTTCTCCCTTTCTATCTTTCTTCTTTCCTTCCTTCCCTAAAGTGGCTAACAAGAATAAACAATGTAAGATATTGTTCAGGAAGCAAAGGAACAAGATGAAGTGACAAAAAGAGCTGCAAAAAGGAAAACAGAGGCATGCTACAGCCATAGTAAGTGCCTGGAGCATTTCTGAAACTTGCCAGTGGTTAATTTTAAACTTGGCTCTGAGTTTCCTAGAAACCCTAGCAAAAGGAGGAAAATGCTACCATTTATAGGATTCATCATTCTTGCAAGATGCCTTCTTGGCTGGTAATGAGAAACATGAATGAGAAAGCACAACCATTATCCTGTGGAGGACAGAATCCTAAAACAGCAGGCAAGTGTAGATAGCCCATGGGGCAAGGAGGTCAGTCAAAGGTAGGAGGAGGCCAGAGCTAAGAAGAATTAAGATATAGGGACACCTGGGTGGCTCAGTGGGTTAAGCGTCTGCCTTCGGTTCAGGTCATGATCCCAGGGTCCTGGGATGGAGCCCTACATTGGGCTCTCTGCTCAGCAGGGAGCCTGCTTCCCTTCCTCTCTCTCTGCCTGCCTCTCTGCCTACTTGTGATCTCTCTCTGTCAAATAAATAAATAAAATCTTAAAAAAAAAGAATTAAGATATAAAGTAAATTTTTTCACTACTTTAAGTCTGGGGTCTTTATCTTGAGAAATCGTCAAAGAGCAACTTCATATATATTTGGACTTTACGTCACTTATCTCCTGTCTGAACCCTGTACTTTCTGAAACTAGAAATTGATAGGTAAAAATTCTTAAACACTTTTTTAACTGTAATAAACAGCAGGGGGGGTGCTGGATTGCTTTAGGGATCATACACATATCAGTGGGAAGAATCTGGTAGGGAGATGAACCATGAGAGACCCTGGACTCCGGGAAATAAACTAAGGGTTTTGGGTGGTTGGGGGGAGGTAGGGGGTGGAGAGGGTAGCCAGGTGATGGATATTAAGGAGGGCACATGTTTTGACGAGTACTGGGTGTTTTTTGCAAGTAATGAATCACTGAACACTACATCAAAAACTAATGACGTGCTAACTGAACATAATAAGAAAAAAAGGGGAAAAAAAGAATCTGGTAGTTAAAACAAAACAAAGCACAAAGCATGGGCTATCTCTGAAGTCAGTAACTGTTTCAGGGCGTCATTAAGTAGTTATCATGAGCTTAGGGATAGCCCTGCGGTAAGGCCCCAGGAGGTTCACTGCCAAGTGCAGGCCGATGGTGTCCTCTAAAGAGTATTTGCTGTAGAATCACCAAAGCCACTGTTTCCAGTCTCTGTTCTTCAACCCTTCAAGAAGAGCACAAGCTGTCTCCTCCAGGGCCCCAATAAGAAGCAAGCAGAGCAAACAAACAAACAAACAAACAAAAACTAACAAACAAAGAAAAAACAACATCAGGTGAGTGTCAGATTGTCTGAAAAGAGCTGCCTGCTGACTGGTAAGTTGGTGAGACACTATTTACCAATGGAGAGGACTGTCAGGCACTTGCCTCTATCCAAGGTCTGACTCACTGCCGACCTTTCATCGTGAGTCAATCTATCCTACATGGACTGTCCTCTTCAACTGACACCAACCATGGACTGTATGGCTTAGGTGCTTAATTAATGTACATAAAACAAATGAAAGAACCCTCACTTATTTCTATTTATAAATAGCGCAATGTTATTTAAATACTGTAGTTAAATCCAACTGGTACACAACAAATGGCATTAGATGTTGGTCATATTTTAGCTACCCAGTCTCCATTCCCTCTTCCTAAAAAGCACTAATTTCTTTGGAGAACTTAACTCTTCCCTACTGCATGTCATCTTCCTGAGTGGTACCTGCCTCCTCCTATAAAACCTGGACAGCAAGGACCACATGTCTTAGCTCGGCCAATCAGATGTCATCTCCGGGGACTCTCCCTCTTGAGTAGCATATGAAAAAATGACATGGATGGAAATGGAGGGTATTATGCTATGTGAGATAAGTCAATCAGAGAAACACAATTATCACATGGTTTCATTCATATGTGGAACATAATAGTGCAGAGGACCATAGGGATGGGCAGGGTGGGGGAACTGAATGGGAAGAAATCAGAAAGGGAGACAAACCATATGAGACTCTTGACTCCCGAAAAACTAAGAGTTGCAGAAAGGGACATGGGTGGGGGGATGAGGTAACTGGGTGATGGGCATTAAAGAGGGCATGTGATATGATGAGCACTGGGTGATATACTCAACTAATGAATCATTATATCAACAATTATATTATATGAACAATTGATATTATATGAACATTATATCAACAACTAATGATATACTACTATACCTTGCTTACTTGAATTTAAATAAATAAATAAGTAAAATTTTAAAATTTCAAAAAAAAGGAAAAAAAGAAAAGAAAAAGGAAATGGTTGGATGTTATCCATGATGCAGGAATGAACTGACCACTTCTTCCTGTGGCTGGCCATTTTCCCACTTCCTCAGCTCTATGAGAACTCCCAAAGTTCTTGTTTACTTGCAAGACTGGTCCTCCACAGCATCTTTGCCTTCAATATTTGACCCTGTACAATGGGGCTTCCCCATGATTACCTCTGAACATGTTAGCAGGTTAGTTTCTGATGCTGCAGCCAAGGACACTGATAGATACCCACTGGCAAGGATCAAGCACGGTTAGCAAACTCAACTGAATGAAACGAAAGAAACAAAAAATGAAGTGGCCAGAACGGCCTGAGAAAATACTTAAATGTTAGACATTTTATTTAGCCATAAATGTCAACTAGGACCTCTCTGTCCCTTGATATCTGGGGAAAATTGGCCAGAGTCTCTTAATTCTACAACCCATAGGGCTTTTAAAACTTTTACTCTGGTTTCTGAAGTTTTCCCAGGCCTGCACACTCTGTGTATTTTGATTGTTTGTCCTCATACATGAATTCTCCCTCCCAAACACACCTGGACAGGAGTGTCAGCCCTGTCACTAAGACACACTCATGCACGCACACAGGGTCACATAAAATATGTGTAGCCTAGTGGAGGCACCATGGTTACGTGGTCTTGAGCAGGTCACTTCACCTCTTTGGGCCTTCGTTCCCACACCCTGTAAAGCGGGAATAATAATGGCAAGGGCCTCGGAGGATTGCTTGAAAAAATTGCTTAAAAAAACTTCACGTGTATTAAGTTCATAGCTCAGACGCAGTCAACATCGACTCTCCATTCCTAGTCAAGCTAGAAAATTTTCCTAAGGAACGGGAGCCTGGGAGAGGTCAGCACACACACTATACACACTTCAAACAAACAAACAAAGATTTTCAACCTAACTTCTCTCAGAGTCCCTCTCAGGCAACCTGCCACTGGATGGTGCATGCTTTTCCAAGCAGTGCCCCATCATCTCTTTTCTTCTCCAACCTTCTCCCTCCTCTGTTTACTCATTTTCCCGTCTTCAGAGCAAGCAGAAAAATTCCTCTCCTGTACCAGAACCCTAACCCTTTGACTCTCGTTTTATGTGGGAACTTCACAGACTGTAAGTGTTTCCTTACTAAAAAAAAAAAAAAAAAAAAAAAAAAAAAAAATTTCTTATTCCTGCTCTTGAAGTAATAAAATTTATTCTCTCTAATTCTACCTAGAACATTGGTTTCTAGAACCTACTCACTGACATAGCAACCTTATAAATTTTTTCATGTCCTGTTACTAATGAGTATTTTTAAATTACATAATATTTTTCTTTATACAAACTTACTTTCCTTTTCCTTTTCTTTTTTTAAGATTTTATTTATTTATTTGACAGAGAGACACAGAGATAGAAGAAACACAAGAAGGGGGAGTGGGAGAGGGAGAAGCAGGCTTCCCACTGAACAGGGAGCCCAATGTGAGGCTCAATCCCGGGACCCTGGTACCATGACCTGAGCTGAAGGCAGACGCCCAACGACTGAGCTACCCAGGCACCCCTACTTTCCTTTTTTAAAATAAACTTATTTTTACATTTTAAATGAATGTAGTTTAAAAGAAAACTGCATTTCTCCACTATAAGTGCCAAACTAATATCATGCATCATGATATGGTTACTTTAAAAATCAATATTTATGTAGAAATAACAAGAGATTTATATGCCACCTAAAATCATTATGTATTACGAGTGATCTATGTGTCACAATTTGGCAAATGTGAGCCTAAAATATCACCTTTATTATGAACACCCAGAGGCTGGACTGAGGAGGATATGAATGGAAAGTGTGTACATTTGCATGTTACTAAGTGTGGGTAGAGAGGGGGAGTGAACGAGGATGAACATATGTTGATGGGATCAGGTTGGAAATCTGACAGAGAGGATGGTCCGGAGAGAAAATTCTGGGGAGCGATACCATCCTGTACCCTGTAGCACCCAGGAGAGTGGCTAACGTTCATTTAATTGAACTGTATTCTGCTGTTACAATTCAATGCTACTATAAATAACTGTTGAAAAGCTGGAAATGTTAGGGATCATAAAATCTGAATTATCCAAAAAGAAGTTCACTTTAACAGCTGATGCAGTCTGACACAGTGTTTGAAACTTAGAACAATGGCCAATGGCATAACCTCTCAACATCAGTATGGCCCCCTTTGGCCTATTAACAGAAATCAACAAAAATAAAATTGAGATTCTCCAGATTCCACTCTGCTTTCCCTGCACAAAGAAGCTCACAAACTTTCGGAGGAAAATTAAACACATGGCACTGGCCTCAAAATCGGTGTCAAAGTTCTTAGACTTTGCACCAAGTCAGAGCGCTGGGTGAGTAACGAAGTCTAGGATGCTTCTATTACAAGTGGAAAATGTTTTATGGCTAAATGTACAGGGCCTCTGTACATAGCTAGGTACACTAGAACCCACCTGGAAATATATGTATTTCCAACCCAACTGGGGTTGGGTATACGTATGCACACCAATATATGTATATCCAACCCATTGGAAATATATGTAATATATCAACAATGACTGGGTGATAGCAATTCTTTATTAAATACCCACTGTGTGCCGGGAATTAGACATGCGACACCTTCTGCCCTTAAGGAATTCCCGGGTTTGGGGTGACAGTGTGTCTCTGCAGCTTGAATCTCATTAGTCTAGACTTTCTGTCAAGATATTTGACAGCTCCCTTTTAACACGGCATTGTACTACATCAAACACAGAAGCCCTGGACCTTTGATCTATACCTGAAATGTGCTTTCCTCTAGTTCTTGGGCGAAAGAAGCATCACTCCCATGACTGCACCAGGAACGTTTTTTGTTTTGTTTTGTTTTGTTTTGTTTTCAGGATGTTTTCCAGCCATTGATAAGGAGGACTAATGCTCAGCCCCAAATGCCAATTCATAACATTCAAGCCATGTTGAAGACAATTTTCTTCACCCTATTTGATTGTGCCAAATAAAATGCAGCAAACCTTCAGAGAAAATCTTCCTTAGGAGCCGCCCTATTATCTGATCTCCAAGGGTAGCAGGAAATGACAGGAAAACCAAACCAAACCATCTACCTTTATGTAAGCATACCATGCAGCCATCAAGCCACATAATCTAATGGCCTGGTTGAAAAAAGAAGTGGGCAGACCAGAACCTGTTATAAAAAGCTATCTGAATGTATATCTGAGGTTTCGATGTACAGAGAGACACTCTTCAGCTACTTTTACCTCCATTTAAACACATCTTCTTTCTTCCTATTAGAGAGATGAATATCTACTTTCATATTACACCGCCTCTCATAATGCAGACTTTTAGTAAAAAGCATCTGGATATATTTCCAGCCATATTATATTTATGACTTAAGCAGAAATGGAAAAAAAAAAACCCTCTAATAATCAAACAACATCACACTCATGATTATGTATGAAACAATGAAGAAAATCCGCATCTGCTGGGTTTGTAACACTACCACAATACATTTTTCAGAGGCTTCAGAGTTCAAATGGCCATAATTTACAGGAGCATATTTACAGTATATTCGGAAATATAATATACCTCACATTAGCATCAAGTTCATCCATTACAGGAAATAGGCATGTGTGAGTTGGATCTCTGTGCCCACAGGGTCCTGTATGTGAGGAAAAAAAAAAAAGTTAGACAATGAGTTAATTTAGGAAAATACAAGTCCTTACTAAAGGAAAAAATTGCCAGCTAGTCATGGCTTCCTATTTAGTAAGATTCTTGTTTTGGGGCGCCTGGGTGTCTCAGTCGGTTAAGTGGTTGCCTTCAGCTCAGGTCATGATCCCAGGGTCCTGGGACTGAGCCTGTGTTGGGTTCCCTGCTCAGTGGGGAGTCTGCCTCTCCCTCTCCCTCTGCCCCCCACCACCCCATCCCACTTCCGGCTCTTGCTCTCTTTCTCAAATAAATAAAACCTTCAAAAAAAACCACCTTGTTTTATAGAGTATCAGAAAATTCTTAGTAAACCATACTATAGCAAAAAGCTACTGGCATACTAAAGTATGACAGAGCTGAGTACTACAGGGTTTTTAGCATTTTATTAACCTCCCGGGGATTAAAACACACGGGTACTTCTTTGTGCTCCATGTTAAACAGTTTACTTCTTGTTACTCTTCCCAGAAACACAGCTTATTTACGTGATCTGCTTTAGGACACTAGCTAGTGAAAATAAGTTGCTATCTTATCATGATTAAAATGGTATCTTGCCTAAAATGGTCTGCCATCTTGTTTCCCATGAAGATCTTCAGGGTTGGTTTTTCTTTAAATTCTTTTTGAGGCTAGGTAATCATATGCCCATTTGAAAATCCAGTAAACTCTTGAGAACTCCCTGCCAGAAAAACTGGAGGACATGCACATACAAACACACTTCCAGAGGGGCGCGTGATTTCTCGAAGCCCATTCATGAACTCCAGGCTAAGAACTCCAAATGGAAGGGAAGTTCACTTTCAAACTACCAAAAGTCCCTCTACCGGGGACTGTTAGAAGACCTGACACACTTTCCTGGGAAGGTATTCACTGATCTCCATCAAGTTGGCCCTTCTAGCTGACTGCAGTTTCATTTTTCAGAAGAAAATGTTTTGTGTCACATTTGTTCCACACCATGGCAAGTCAGAGTATGTAGGGGCAGGTCTTGGGCTGCTTCTTTGAGGGTGGCCCTGAACTAGCCCCTTTTCCCTTCTGAGTTTCATCATCCACTTCTCAGTAAACAGAGGGACTGGAAGGGATGATCTCTGAGTTCACTTCTAGCTCTGACATTCTATAATTCCATCTGTTGATTTTCTAATCAAATCTTACCAAGAAGAAACTATAAATCTGTTTATCTACACAACAGAACCATAAACCTCAGCCTGGGCCCTTGGATGCTTTGGTCAGGGTGGACGAAACACACTCGCCTGGCTGCCAGGAAGAGGATGGCATTCCCCCAGAGTTGAAAAGGATGTAGATCTCTGTGTTTTCCGGTGTTTGTTCTTTAGAACCTCGTAGATGAAAAAGGACTTCTGTGGACATTTCTGAGTCTGGGGCAGGTGTTGGGGAAGGCTTAACCTCCAGGACTCTGAACCCCCTACTCTGACCTCAAGCAAGGTAGGTCCATCCACTTTGATCTCTTGTACATCTTTGAATCTGAATAATCTTTTACTTGAAATATTTAAATACAAAGCCTTAATTACTGAAGGGACAGCCACATCCTCCTTTTTCCTCTACTTAGATCTTTCTTGAAGTGATCACACCCATTCTCATGGCTTAAAATAAAAAGCATTTCAGAGACACCTGGCTGGCTCAGTCGGTGGGCACGGGACTCTTGATCTAGGGGCTATAAGTTCGAGCCCCTCATGAGTACAGAGATTACTTAAAAAAAATTTTTTTTAAGTAAAATGAAAAGCATTTCAAACTGAACTCTACATTTCCCACTCCCAACACAAAAATTTAATCCTCCCCTAGTGCTTTCCATTTCGGCAAATGGTGTCACCATTGACCCAGTTACTTAAACAAATAACCCCTTTTTCTCACACCCTACAGTAACCAAACTGTCAGCAAATTCATCCTATTTTGAAAATGATTCCTTAACCTAAGTTTTTCTCATTCCCTCCAGAACCAGCACCCTGGTCCACACCACCATCTCTTTTCTTCAAATCCCTCCATGCCCTCTGTAACTGCTCTCCTGCTTGCCCCACTGTCATTGCCCCCACAGGAGCTGGCAAGGGATTTTTAACATGTAAGTCAAATCATGTCTTGCCTGCATAAAATTCTAGAGGCTTCCAGTCACGCTTAGAATAAAATCCAAACTCCTTATTATGGCCAACCAGACCTGAAGTGATCTGGTCCCACCCAGCTCTTCCCCAACCTCAACTTTAGCCATGCCCCACCCCTTCAGTGCCCTTGAGTTTCCTGGTTTTGCTACTTCCCTTGGCCATAAAAGTAGATTTTCACTTCACGGCCTTTTCACTCATTGCCTCCTAACTACTGCTCAACTGTCACTTCCTTATTGAAGTCTTCCCTGATCACCTGAGTAGAATTTCAGACCTCATATTCTAGAAGTTTCTATCCTTTTTATCCACTCTATTTTCTCTTACTAGCACATGAATCATTATATACTCCATTGTTTCTTTATTAGTAATTGGTCTTCCTCACTAGAATAGTTTCAAGAGAGCATAATTAGATACCTGATCACTATTAACATCCTTAGTGCCTAGAAAAATACCTGGTATGTTACATTCTCTTCATAGATACTTGTCGAGTCAATCTATCTAACTAATTAGTTTTGCAAATGAAGAATAGGTTTGAGAGTTTGTAAATTTCCAGCTGGGAGCTAATCTATAGATCATCCAGGGCACAATCCAGTAATTTTTAAAAGTAGCAGAAAACCATCTCCTCTATTTAGTTACCTTTTACTAAGTGTTGGCAAGGGCCAAACACTGTCTTTTTCCTCTTCTTCCAGCCTCAGAGTCTTGTCCCTACTGTAAGGTGAAGATACTATGAGCCATAGAGGCTAACTGACTTGCCAGTCACCTGGCTGGCACTTGGCCAAACTGGGAACAGAATCCAGGTCTGTGAATTCTGAAACTCAATCTTTATTTCGTAGAGTTCTTATCCTCATATCACACTTCCTTCAACTAGAAGAGAAAGAATCCTTCTTTTTCTGAAAAGAGCATTTTGAATTTCCTTTGGAGAACCATCCCTCCCCTGGCTCAGTCCCTGGTCCAGTGAAAAGCACCAGACTGGCTCTAGCCAATCAGAACAGTTCACTCCCTGGCCGGAATTCCTTTGCTCACCGACTAGACTAGTGAAAGCTAACCCTGGGATTTTTGCTAGAAAGAGTCTCTGTTTTTCCTAGTGTTGCTAGACTGTTAAGACTTTCAGAATGAAGCTATTGGGGGGCCATCAATGCCACTTTGTGGGGAGAGCCTGTTGAGAATGAAGGTAACCACAAGGAAAGCAGAGTTGGAACATAGAGAACTTGAAGTTTCAGATACAACAGTGTCTTAAGACAGTTTTACCCCTGAACTTTCCAATTATATGAGCCAACATACTCCTTTTTGTTTCCCCTTCTTCCCCATCCCCCCACCCGTCTTAAGCCAATTTGAGTTGGGTTCCAATGATTACTTGGAACCAAAAGAATCCTGAATAATAGACCAAAAAAAATCAATATTGTATTTATATACAGATTAGAAGGAAGAAAAACTGGAACTAAGAAAGCCAGTTAAGAACTCGCTGAAGTTCATCTCCTTGAAACTGCATTTGAAAATGTTACAACACGGGGAAAACCTGATATATTCATGGCAATACACATTGTTATGTCTTGCTCATCAGAAACCCAATGAGCAAATTCAAAATGATTGCCATTTAACAAGCCAGTGAGACAGCCTGCATTTTGTCAGAGAGAGAGAGGAACAGTAACAGAAGATAAATTGGTGCTGATTCGTATCTATCCTGATTTGATTAATCCATCACAGTCCACTATTTTCTGCGATGCTCACCAGGGCTAACTAATCAGAAGCGAGATTATAGGACACCTCTTGTCAGGAAGATTACATACAGCAAGAGGGGTGTTCAAGGAACCAGTGTTTTTATCTCGCATACTTACATTTCTGGCTCCTTAACGACCTAGGCAATTAAAGATGCAATCAACTGAGAACACCTCTTATGTCTGGGTATAAGCTATGTCACTTCTAAAAGTCCTGCCAATCTGAAATTCAATTAGACCACATGTATGTTTTAACCACAGTCATGCTGTATCCTTATCTAAGGGACAAGGAGGGAGACCCCCATGTTGGTCTCCTTCAGGGAAACAGTCCTAGATTCTTGTAACCAGACAAAGAGCACAGTAAGTCTTGGAAAAGGCATGGAAAAGAGAGTCAAACAGAACTTTTTACCATGTGAAGTCCAAAGGGAGTTCTCAGTACTCTCTCAGGGCTAGGACAAGCTCAAGCAACCGGAATTATTTAAAAATGCTTTACCTGTCACAAAAGTAAAGCTACAGCAACATCCAACTCTGTCTGATTCTTTGGAGTTTCTTTCCCTTGTTGGGTACATTGAGATTGATCTTCTCCTTAAAAAAGGGGAGAAGGGGTGCCTGGGTGGCTCAGTGGGTTAAGCCTCTGCCTTCAGCTCGGGTCATGGTCTCAGGTCCTGGGATCAAGACCTGCATCGGGTTCTCTGCTGACAGGGAGCCTGCTTCCCCCCTCAACCCCTCCGCCTGCCTCTCTGCCTACTTGTGATCTCTCTCTCTCTGTCAAATAAATAAGTAAAATT
>RCUC01079326.1:0-15559 GCA_003697995.1 Taxidea taxus jeffersonii
CGTTTGCACTAGAGACTTACCTGAACTGTTTCATTCCCACCTCTAAGGTCCTGAAGAGGGCTCCTTGGGGGCTTCAAGATCTAGAAAAATTAGAATAATTCAAGAAAATATGGGATTAATATTAATAATCAGTTCAAATTGCATCATAGGAGAAAGGCAGAGATGTTAAAATTCCTGTGAAAACCTTTAAAATTCCTCAAATTCATATTGTTCAGTGCTAAACTTTGTGGTTGGTTTAAATATCTGGCATCTATTCCCTTTTCCCTGCCCACCTTCCTAATTATTTTACCCACTCTCATCCCATGTGTTCTGGGTGAGGCTCCGCCCCAACCCTAGGGCACCACATGTAGCCCTGGTCTAGAACAATGTGCACATGATATTCTCTCATCAATAGTGAGTGGTTCAGAAAGGAGAACTTGACCCATAACAAGACAGCTGAGCCAATATGATTCAATCCTAAGTCCTTTCTTTTTGTTTTATCTTTAGGAAATAGACACTTTTTCATTTAGGAGTTGAAACTGGAAGTTGGGAGAGCTAGAGGTACTGTAGTAATCAGGGGAGAGGCCTGTACAAAAATGGAGATAACCCAGAGGAACCAGAGTAGAAAAGTGAGACAAAATCCTAACATTGGTGATATTATTGGAACCCATGGTCAGTTACACTGTGCCAAGCCATCCCTGTCTTTGGATTTTTCAGTTTCAAAACCCAATAAATTTTGTGCTTAAATCAGTTTGAGTTGGATTTTTTGTGTCTTCCTGCACTATTTAAATATATTCTTAAACTTTATTAAAGTATCATTTACATGGCATACAATTCATAAAATTACCATGAAACTCATAAAATACAAATTTTAGTATATTTATAGAATTATGCAACCAGGTAAATAGAGTATCCAGAGAGCAATAGAGGTCAGTGGGAGTAGGATGGTGATGTTATAGTCAAAATTATTGTGACAAATAGTCATCATTCAGTAAAAGGTAATAATTATGAACTTAAGTGTTTCTTACCGAAGAATGTCGTCTTCTAACAGGTCTGTCCATTTTGTCACTGCAAATTTAGAGACACATCAGTAAAAGACTGAATTTTCAAAAGCTATCATCGTAGCATCTTTTACTTATTTTTAAATTGGCTATCACTTTCACTTAACACATGGCATCACTCTTTTCTTAGCAAAGTTTATATTATAAGACATAAAAGTTGGTATTTAGAAGGTCAGTGATTTTTTTTTAAGACTTTATTTATTTGACAGAGGAGAGATCATAAGTAGGCAGAAAGGCAGGCAGAGAAAGGAGGGGGGAAGCAGGCTCCCCGCTAAGCAGAGAGCCTGATGTGGGGCTCGATCCCAGGACCCTGAGATCATGACCTGAGCCGAAGGCAGAGGCTTAACCCACTGAGCCACCCAGGTGCCCCCAGAAGGTCAGTGTTTTAAAATACATATTGTATACTCTAAGAATATCTCCTGTAAAACAATCAGCACAATATAACGTACCATATTTACAGAGGTACAATTTTAAGATAAGTGGGTCATAAATCTAGAGACTCTAACTCTGGTTTTACTACTGTGTGAATTTGAAATCAGGTTTTGAAAATTCAAGTACTTATGGAGGCCAAACAGATCATTTAGAAGACGCAAGAAAAATATGTGGTGTTGAGATGATAATGAACACTTCAGGATTGGTCTAATGGTCAGAGTCATTATTCTGATCAGGTTAGCTGTTGCCACAAGAATAAGAGCCCAGGGTCACTACACTCAATTTTCCTTTTTCTTTCCTTTTTTTTTCTTTAAGATTTTATTTATTTTAGAGAGAAATAGAGAGCTTACACAAGCCGGGAGAGGAGCAGAGGGAGAGAGAGAGAATCTCAACAGACTGCACTGAGCATGGAGCCTCACGCAGGGCTCGATCTCGTGACCCAGAGATCATGCCCTGAGCCGAAATCAAGAGTTGGATGCTCAACCAAGTGAGCCACGTAGGTGTCCCTACACTCAATTTTTCAAGAGAAAATTTTAGCAGCTAATTAAAAAATTTAAAAACATTGTTTGGGGCAGGGGGAGTCTATAGACTATAAACAAGCCACCAGTTTGTGATGCCAATTTTAGACCAATCATTTCATTTCCTTGGGCCTTAATTTTCCCATCCTTAAATTGAAGGGATGGGAGGTGGTTTCTAAGTCCTTCTTAGTTCTGACTCTAGATATACAAACACAAAGATATGGCAAAGAGAACTATAACTTTGTAACACTTACTTCTTTTCCCTAAGACAGAATGGAAAAAATTTCAGAAGTTATCAATAGGTGTTTCTAATAGGAAAAGTATCTTTCTCTGATAAAGAGTTTAACATTTTTAGCTATACTACATGAACTTACTTTTCTTCATTAGCCTCTGAAGACATCCCATCCATTTTTGAAGAAAACCTTTTTCTGTAACAAATATACAATATTAGAAAAGATGAGAAAGAAAGAAAAGAAATTGAAAACTATGAAGAGATTAATAGCAAAGTTGTAACTTCAGGATTACTTTCTGGGGGAAGACTGAAAAAGGAGAAGAAAAAGCTACATTATGGGGGTATAAAACATGAGAAATTTTGAGTTTAAAGTACTCCTGGAAAATTCTCATATTCAAGATAAAATCAGTGACTGATTTGGATGAGAATGGCTCTAATGGTTCAAATAAAAATTTGGCCTAGTTTATAAGAATTTATGGATTATATAATAATTTAATCCCAAAGTGAAATCAACTAGTTATCAAAATATACTAGCTGTGCATAATATACATATTTATGTTATGAAAATTCAACTATAAGTACTCAGCAAAAAAATTTTAAGACATAAAAATAACATTTAAGAAACTGCAGCTGAATGTGAGAGTCCAAGATGGTGAAGGAGTAGGAGACCTTAATTTCCCCTGGTTCCAGGAATTTAGCTAGATAGCTATTAAATCATTCTGAACACCAGCAAACCAGAGATTGAAGAAAAGAATAGCAACAACTCTATGAATAGAAAAGCAACCACTTTCTGCAAGGTAGGAGGTGCAGAGACGTGAATCCAAGGCAATAAATGAGAGGATAGACTATGGCAGGGGCAGGAGTGAGCCTCAGTTAGCTGGCTACTAGCAAGTGATAAGCAGCAAAGCACAAAATCAGAACTTTTAGAAGTCTGCTCTAGTGAGGGATGGAGCTTAGGCTGCTAAGTGGAGGTGGAACCCTAGCTGAGGCAGTGTGGTCTCAGGATCCTCAGGGTCACAGGAAGACGCAGGTGCCTGAGTGAGGCAGAGCTCCCATGATTCAGGGCAGGGAAGCTGGCAGCAATCAGTGAGTCAAGGAGTGGGCTCTCAGCTTGGGGTTGCCATGAACCAGGATCCAGGGCACAGTCAGGCCACTGCTCTTCAAGCAGGAGCCCAACAAGCGGCAGAACTGGGGAGACCCACCCCCTCCTCCCATGGGAGGAACAGCGTGGGAGTGCGCTGCAGGAGTCTGATGGTTTGGAGACGGCAAATGGGGCCTAATGCCTGAGACAGAAACACTCGGTCACAGGCTGGGTGAGCATGGAGTGCAGCCAGAGCCCAGGGAGACAGGAGTGATTGACTGTTTTTCTCTGAGGGCTTACTGAGGAGTGGGGCCCAAGTCTTTTGCTCTGGGCTGGAGATTGGGAGGTTGCCCTTTTCATTTTCATCCTCTAAAGCTGCACAGAAAGCCAGAGAGAGCAAAACAGAGCAGATTACTTAGCCTGGCCCCTGCCAAGGGCAGTACAATTCCACCTGGGGCAAAGACACTTGAGAATCAACACAATGAGCCCCTCTCCCAAAAGATCAGCAAGAACATCAGCCAAGGCCAAGTTTACTGATCAATGAGAACTGCAAAATACCAGTGCTAGGGGCTTTTCCCCCATGATTCTTTAGTCTTTTAACTTTAATTTTTTAAGTCTTCTTTCTTTTAAAAATTTTTTTCTTCTTTTTTCAACCAATTTTTAAGTCAACTCCTTTTTAAAATCTTTTTAAATTTTCATTTTTACAGTCACATGCTATCCCTTCATTGTATTTCATCATACACACACACACGTACTAGTTTTCTTTCTTTAAAATTTTGAGATGCAATTTCTTCTAACAGACCAAAATACACCCCAAATCTATTGTATGGCTCTGTTCTATTCACCTATTTGATCATATCCTCTCTTTTTTCTTCTTTTGTTTTGTTAAAGTCTTTTTAAATTTCCATATTTACAGTTACATTCTATTCTTTCAATGTATTTCATTTTATTTCTGTATATGTAAGTTTTCTTTCTTTACAATTTTAAGATGTAGTTTTCTCTAACAAACCTACCAAAATATACTCAGGAGATAGTGTATTGCTCTGTTCTGTTTACCTGTGTGTTTATATCACTTCCTTCTTGTTATTGTTTTTCATCCCTTTTGTTTTTTCTTTTTAATTTCCATCTTTACAGTTATATTCTGTCCTTTCATTGTATTTATTTTTGTACATATATAAGTTTATCTTTCTTTGCAATTTTGGGATCTAGTTTTCTAAAAAAACAAACCAAAATACACACAGAATCCAGTGTATTGCTCTATTCTGCTCACCTATCCAATTATATTCCCCCACCCCTTTTTTTTCCTGGTTTCAGGTCTCTTCTGATTTGTTTAGGGAATACTTCTCTAGGGTCGTTGTTGCCATATTAGTATTTTGTTCTCTTGTTCATCTGTTCTTCTCTGGACAGAATGAGAAGATGGAAAACTCACCTCAAGAAAAAGAGAACAAGGGGCGCCTGGGTGGCTCAGTGGGTTAAAGCCGCTGCCTTCGGCTCAGGTCATGATCCCAGGGTCGTGGGATCGAGCCCCGCATTGGGCTCTCCGGTCTGCAGACAGCCTGCTTCCTCCTCTCTCTGCCTGTCTCTCTGCCTACTTGTGATTTCTATCAAATAAATAAATAAAATCTTTTAAAAAAAGAGAGAGAGAGAACAAGAGGCAGTACTGACTGCCAGGGTTCTAATTGATATGGGCATTAGTAAAACGTCAGAGGTAGAGTTCAGAATAACAATTATAAAGATACTAGCCGGGCTTGAAAAAAAGCATACAAAACATTAGAGAATCCCTTTCAGGAGAAAGAAAAGAATTAAAATCTAACCAAGTTGAAATAAAAAAAAAGTTATTACTGAGAAGGAATAAAAAATGGAGGCTCTAATGGCAGGATAAATGAGGCAGAAGAGAGAATACGTGATATGGAAGACCAAAAAATGGAGAATAACAAAGCTGAGAAAAAGAAAGATAAACAGCTACTGGAATAGGAGGGGAGAATTTGAGAGATAAATGATACCATAAAGCAAAACAGTATTAGAATAACTGGAATCCCAGGACGCCTGGGTGGCTCAGTTGGTTAAACAGCTGCCTTCGGCTCAGGTCATGATCCCAGGGTCCTGGGATGGAGTCCCACATCGGGCTCCTTGCTCAGTAGGGAGCCTGCTTCTCCCTCTGCCTCTGCCTGCCACTCTGTCTGCCTGTGCTTGCTCCTGCTCTCTCTCTGACAAATAAATAAAATCTTAGAACTGGGATCCCAAAACAGGAAAGAGAGAGAAGGGCAGAAGATACACTGGAGCAAATCATAGCTGAGAACTTCCCTAATCAGGGAAGGAAACAGGCATTCAAGTCCAGGAGGCCCAGAGAACCCCACTCAAAATAAATAAAAATAGAGCAATACCTGGACATATATTAGTGAAGCTTGCAAACTTCAGAGACAAAGAGAAAATCCTGAAAGCAGCTTGGACCAGGAGGTCTGTAACCTATGAGGGTTGAAACATTAAATTGGCAGCAGACCTATCCATGGAGACATGGCAGGCCAGAAAGGACTGACATGATATATTCAGGGTGCTAAACGAGAAAAATATGCAGCCAAGAATACTTTATCCAGTTAAGCTGTCATTCAAAATAGGAAGAGTGACAAAAAGCTTCCAGAACAAACAGAAACTAAAAGAACTTGTGATCACCAAATCAGTCCTACAAGAAGTATTGAAAGGGGTCCTCTAAGCAAAGAGAGAGCCAAAAGTAACATAGACCAGAAAGGAATAGAGACAGTATAGAATAACAGTCACCTTACAGACAATATAATGGCACTAAATTCCTATCTTTCAATAGTTACCCTGAATGTAAATGAGCTAAATGCCCCAATCAAAAGACATAGGGTATCAAATTAGATTAAAAAAAAGCAAGACCCACTGATATGTTGTCTGCAAGAGACTCATTCTAGACCGAAAAATTCCTCCAGATTGAAAGCGAGGGTTGGAAAATAGTTTACCATGTTAATGGACATCAAAAGAAAGTTGGGGAGGTAATCCTTATATCAGACAAATTAGATTTTTTAAAAAAATATTTTATTTATTTATTTGTCAGATAGAGAGCACAGGAGCGAGCACAGGCAGACATAGTGGCAGGCAGAGGCAGAGGGAGAAGCAGGGTCCCCGTGGAGCCAGGAGCCTGATCCCAGGATGCTGGGATCATGACCTGAGCCCAAGGCAGCTGTTTAACCAACTGAGCCACCCAGGCATCCCGACAAATTAGATTTTTAACCAAAGACTGTGATAAGAGATGAGGAAGGACACCATATCATAATTAAAGGATCTATCCAACAAGAAGATCTAACAATTATAAGTATTTATGTCCCTAACATGGGAGCAGTCAATTATATAACCCAATTAATAATAAAATCAAAGAAATACATCAATAAAAATACAAAAATATTAGGGGAGGTCAACACCCCCATCACTGAAATGGACAGATCATCTAAGGAAAAGATCAACAAGGAAATAAGGGCTATGGATGGACTTCACAGATATATTCAGAACATTCCATCCCAAATTAACAGAATACACATTCTTCTTGAGTGCACATGGAACATTCTCCAGAAAAGATCACATCCTGGATCACAAATCAGGGTCTCAACCAGTACCAAAAGATTGGGATCAGAGTAGAATGAATGGATCAACCAAGAAATTAAATAAGAATTTTTAAAAATTCATGGAGGGGCGCCTGGGTGGCTCAGTGGGTTAAAGCCTCTGCCTTCGGCTCAGGTCATGATCTCAGGGTCCTGGGATCGAGCCCCGCGTCGGTCTCTCTGCTCGGTGGGGAGTTGGCTTCCCTCTCTCTCTCTGCCTGCCTCTCTGCCTACCTGTGATCTCTGTCAAATAAATAAAATCTTTAAAAAAAAAGACTTTAAAAAAATTCATGGAAACAAATGAAAATGAAAACACAACTGTTCAAAATCTTTGGGATCCAGCAAAGGTGGTCCAAAGAGGGAAGTATTCAGCAGTACAAGCTTTTTATCAAGAAACAAGAAAAGTCTCAAATACACAACCTAACCCTACACTTGAAGGAGCTGGAGAAAGAACAACAAATACAGCTGAAACCCAGGAGAAAAGAAATAATAAAGATTAGAGCAGAAATCAATGAAATAAAAACCATAAGAACAGTGTAACAGATCTATGAAATTAGGAGCTGGTTCTTTAAAGGAATTAATAAGATTGATGGGGTACCTGGGTGGCTCAGTCATTAAGTGTCTGCCTTCAGCTCAGGTCATGATCCCAGGGTCCTGGGATCAACCCCACATTGGGCTCCCTGCTCAGTGGAGAGTCTGCTTCTCCCTCTCCCACTCCCCCTGTTTGTGCTCGCTCTCTCTCTCTCTCTCTCTCTCGCTCTGTCTCTCTTTCTGTCAAATAAATAAATAAAATCTTTTAAAAAAATAAGATTGGTAAACCCTTGGCCAGACTTGTTAAAAAGAAAGGAGAAAGGACCCTAATAAAATCGTGAATGAAACAGGAGAAACCTCAACCAACACCAAAGAAATACAAACAATTATAAGAATATATCATGAGGAACTATATGCCAACAAATTAGACAACCAGGAAGAAATGGATGCATTCCTAGAGAGGTATAAACTACCAAAACTGAAACAGGAAGAAATAGAAAAACCAGTAAGGAAATTGAAGCAGTAATAAAAACTCTCTCAACAAAGAGCTCAGGGCTAGATGGCTTCCCAGGGGAATTCTACCAAACACTTAAAGAAAATTAATACCTATTCTTCTGATGCTGTTTCAAAAAACAGAAATGAAAGGAAAATGCCCAAACTCTTTTTATGAGGCCAGCATTACCTTCATCCCAAAACCAGACAAAGACCCCACCAAAAGGGAGAATTACAAACCAATATCTCTGATGAGCATGGATGTCAAAATTCTCACCAAGATACTAGCCAGTAGGATCCAACAGTATATTAAAAGTATTATTCACCATGACCTAGTAGGATTTATTCCTGGGCTATAAGGTTGGTTCAATATCTGCAAATTAATCAATGTGATATATACATTAATAAAAGACAAGAACCATACGATCCTCTCAATAGATGCAGAAAAAGCATTGACAAAGTATAGCATCCATTCTTGATTAAGCTCTTCACAGTGTAGGAATAGAAGGAATATACCTCAATATCAAAAAAACCTTATATGAAAAACCCACAGCGAATATCATTCTCAATGGGGAAAAACTGAGAGCTTTTCTCTTAAGGTCAGGAACATGACAGGGATGATCCACTCTCACCACTGTTGTTCAACATGGTACTAGAAGTCCTACTCTCCGCAATCAGACAACACAAAGAAAAGGCATCCAAAGCAGCAAAGAAGTCAGACTCTTACTCTTTGTAGATGACATGATACTCTATGTGGAAAACCCAAAATATCCCACCCCCAAATTGCTAGAACTTATATAGGAATTCAGCAAAGTGGCAGGATATAAAATCAATGCACAGAAATCAGTTGAATTTCTATACACTAAGACTGAGACAGAAGAAAGAGAAATCAAGGAATTGACCCCATTTACAATTGCACCAAAACCCATAAAATACCTAAGAATAAACCTAGCCAGAGAAGCAAAGGATCTGTATTCTGAAAACCACAGAACTCTCATGAAAGAAATTGAGGAACACACAAATAAATGGAAAAATGTTCCATGCTCATGGATTGGAAGAACAAATATTGTTAAAACATCTATGCTACTCAGAGCAATTATACATTCAGTGCAATTCCTGTCATCAGCATTTTTCACAGAGCTGGAACAAATCATCATAAATTTGTATGGAATCAGAAAAGACCCCAAATAGACAGAGGGATGTTGAAAAAGAAAACCAAAGCTGGAGGCATCACAATTCCAGCCTTCAAGCTCTATGACAAAGCTGTAATCATCAAGACAGTATAGTATAGTACTGGCATAAAAACACGCACAGATCAATGGAACAGAATAGAGAACCCAGAAATGGACCCTCAACCCTACAGTCAACTAATGTTCAACAAAGCAGGAAAGAATATCCAATGGAAAAAAGAAAGTCTCTCTTCAACAAATAATGTTGGGAAAATTGGACAGCCACATGAAGAATGAAACTGGACCATTTCCTTACACCATACACACAAACAGACTCAAAATGGATGACAGACCCAAATGCGAGACAGGAATCCATCAAAATCCTAGAAAACACAGGCAGCAACCTCTTTGACTTTGGCTGCAGCAACTTCTTGATAGACACATCTCTACAGGCAAGTGAAACAAAGGCAAAAATGAGGTATTGGAACTTCATCAAGACAAAAAGCTTTTGCACAGCCAAGGAAACAGTCGACAAAACCAAAAGGCAACCAACAGAATGGGAGAAGGTATTTGCAAATGTCTTATCAGATAAAGGGTTACTATCGAAAATCTATAAAGAACTCATCAAACTCTACACCAAAACAAACTCAACACCAAAAAAGAAAAAAATGCCCTCAAGAAATGGGCAGAAGATATGAACAGACATTTCTCCAAAGAAGACATACAAATGGCCAACAGACACATGAAAAAATGCTCAACATCACTCGGTATCAGGAAAATACAAATCAAAACCATAATGAGATACCACCTCACACCAGTCAGAATGGCTAAAATTAACAAGTCAGGAAACAACAAATGTGGGCTAGGACATGGAGAAAGGGGAATCCTTTACACTGTTGGTGGGAATGCAAGCTGGTACAGCCCCTCTGGAAAACAGTGTGCAGGTTCCTTAAAAAGTTGAAAATAGAGCTACTGTATGACCCAGCAATTGCACTACTAGGTTATCTACCCCAAAGATACAAATGTAATGATCTGAAAGGGCAACTGCATCCCGATGTTTATAGCAGCAGTGTCCACAATAGCCAAACTATGGAGAGAGCCCAGACATCCACCAATAGATGAGTGGATAAAGAAGATGTGGTATACACACACACACACACACAATGAAATACTACTCAGCCATCAAAAAAATGAAGCCTTGCCATTTGGAATGATGTGGATGGATCTAGAGGGTATTATGCTAAGTGAATATGTCAGTCAAACAAAGACCATTGTCATACAATTTCACCCATGTGGAATTTAAGAAACAAAACAGAGGAGCATAGGTGAACAGAGGCAAAAACAAAACAAGACAAAATCAGAGAGGGAGAAAACCATAAGCGACTCTTAACCATAGGATACAAACTGAGGATTGCTGTGGGCATAGGGGATAGGATAACAGGGTGACAGGCATTAAGGAGGGCAAGTGAGAAAATGATCACTGGGTATTATATACAACTGATGAATCACTGAACTCTACTCTGAAACTAGTAATACACTATATGTTAATTAATTGAATTTAAATAAAATAAAATTTTAAAAATTAAAATTTAGAAAAAAATTTCAAAAACCAACAGCAAACATCAACTTAATGGTGACTTTGATGATTTCCCTCCGAGATCAAACAAGTATGACACCTATTTCCAATTCTGTTCATCCCCAAATCTTAGTAGTTCTATTTCCAATATATATCCCAAATGCAATCACTGCTATCTTCAGTGCTTCCATCATAGTTTCAAGTTATCATTATCTCTCATGTAAACTACTGCAGTATTCACCTCAATGGTCTCCCTACTTTTATCTTCCATAGTCCCTTCTCTACATAGACAGTTACCTTCTTAAACATAAGTCACGTTTAAGAGACTCCATACTTAAAACCATTTAATGGCTTCCAGTGGCTTCCCATGGTGATGAAAATGAACTCTTCACCAGGACTTATAAAGCTCTCTAAGGTCTGGTCTCCACTTGCCTTTCAGACCTCACATTCATCTCATGCCACTGTCTTCCTCACTATTCTAGCCACACTGGCACTTTTATTCCTGTACACACAAAGCTCTTTCCTGAGGCACTGAATTTATACTTGCTATTCCCTCTTGGCAAAAAAAAGCCAAGAAAAGCACTTTTTGTAGTACTATGTATGTCTCTTTTGTAACATTACCAAAACTGCAATTTCAAAGTCTGTTATGTAAATCAATTATCCCTGGTATTTCCCCAAACTACCTGTGCTCCAACAGTAAATTCTATTAGAATAAGGCTAGAATTATGCTCACTGTTACATTCTGAGAAACTAGCACATGCTTTGTAAATAATAGGAGTTCAATAAACATTTGCTAAATGAGTAATTAAGAAACAATTCTTTTAAATTACTTTTATGATTACTAATTTGCATAGTTTTTCTCCTTTGGGGAATATTTTCACAGTGGCATATTCAAAATTCACAGATAAAAATATTAAATATTATCAAGTCAGGATCACCTAGACATCTTCACTGTTTGAAATAGTCATTGAACATCATTCCTGTCTAAACTGCAAACCAGTTGGTATTTAATTGAGATTCAAACTTATTGAAATCCGCCTTCAAAAAAAAAAACTTTTTATTATATAACTGTAAGTTCCACCATCAACAGAAATAGGGTACCCCAGATCACCATGTTAAACTTCATTTGTAAAATGCTTTTATTGTTGAACTCTTAGTCACTGCCACATTAACTAATTACTGATTGGTTCTAAAACTGTACACCTGGCACCCAGGAGTGTTACAGCATACTGACAGAAGTATCTTGGGATATTTTAAATTTTTGAGAGAAACAGCAATTTTTTTTTTTTAAATATTTTATTTATTTATTTAACAGACAGAGATCACAAGCAGGCAGAGACACAGGCAGAGAGAGAGGAGGAAGCAGGCTTCTGGCTGAGCAGAGAGCCCGATGCGGGGCTCGATCCCAGGACCTGGGATCATGACCGGAGCCGAAGGCAGAGGCTTTAACCCACTGAGCCACCCAGGCGCCCCGAAACAGCAATTTTTGACATCTGTCAGGCACTGGTGTGAACTACTAGCTCAAAATAGTACCCATTTGTATTACATTCATTTTGATAATATATTATTGCAGAGCTGGATTTTTGGCAGTTGCTATGATATGAAGCAAGCACTTTCTATCAGTGTGGTACTGGAAATGAGGAAATGAGGGAGGGCAGTGTCCTATATGACTCCAAGATTTAAGAAGTTGTGTAGTGTCCAAGAGGCACACATAGCCAATTAGTAAATAACTGTGATTATTTAAGCATAAAATAAAAATATCTTTTTTCAATTATGCATATTTTTTCCAAATGGCTACTAAGCATTAGGACATAAATTTATTTCAACTTAATAACTTTTTAAGTTATTTGGACCTACTGACTTAATAAATGGAACTATTAGTTATTTCTTTTGATCTAAGGGCACCAATGAGCCAAGAAAGTTTGGGAATTACAGTCTAAATAATCCAGAAGACTTCAAACTATAGATACTGGGCCAAAGAGTCCTTAAGAGTGTTTTTGTTTTGTTTTGTTTTACATTTTGAATGGCTTGAAGAAAACAGGACAAAAAAACAAAGAAGAATATGCAACAGAGACTATGCTGGTGACCACATAGACTGCAAAACCTGAAATATTTACATCTGGCTCTTTGGCTACTCCTGCATTTACACTACCAGTTTCTAAGGTTAATGTATTCCATTGTGCCCACTGATAACAGTCTCTAGATCTGTGCTATCTGATACAGTAGCAACTCAAATTTAATTTAAATGAAATAAAACTTAAAATTCAGTTGTTTAGGCACAATTAGCCACATTTCACATTGTCATTAGCCACATTTAGTTGTCATTTGACTAGTGGGGAACTATGCTGACAGTGCAAATATAAACCATTACCATTATCGCTGAAAGTTTTATTGGACAGCACTATCAATATCTAGATTATCTTCTACTATGCTCTCTTATGCAGCATTAGGCATGTCACTGATACTACCACTCCATACATTTTTGTATCTATTTGTCATCTTGTAAACATAGCCATTCACATAATGAGGGAGAACTGAATCCAGTCTTTAATTAGCAACATCTGAAATTGACTCATCTCCGTAATGCATCCTTCCCTTCAATTTCCACCTCAAATGCCCCTTTCTCTACAAAGCCTCCTTTAGTCTCCAGGGCCAAAAGCGTCAAATAAAGGCTCCCTTTTCTGTGCTCCTATACCACTTTACAATGTCCTATAATCTTGTACATTGTTTTGCATCATAGTTATTTGTGAATGTTAATCATTTTCTCTTCTGGACTGAAAATTCTTCCAGATTAGGGACTCTGAATCATTCGCTCCCGGCACTAGCACAAGACAAGGAATCCAATAAATATCCGAGGAATTCGATTGATCCAATTCAAATGAAGTACAAACTTCAATCTTAATATCTAGAGTAAGCTCTGCTCTGGTTTTCTCCGTCAAATCGACAAATTTATCTCTAAAATTCCAATCGGCAATGTTCGAGAATTTTTCTTAAACTCAATATTGAGATAAGGAGCAAGAAAAAGAGGCTTTAATAAGCTCCGAGCTACTAGTGGACACAAGGAGATATTTTCAAAACTCGTCTGTGGCTAATACTGGCTTTATTTGTTAATGTTACAGTAATTGCTGGAAACCGAATGTCTGTTCAGTGCTGCCAGTAAATAAACTACGACCAGCCGAGCTTAAAACCAGTCAACGCTGTCACTTTATTTACAGCTAAGAAATGACCGAGTCGGAAATACAAACCGCCAGGAGTCCCCTAGGGAAGGGGTGCTAGGCACCGTGCGGGAGCCCTGACAGAAGATGGCGGGGCGGGGCGGGACGCCGCCGACCAGCAATCCGAACAGGCCTGAGAGGTGTGGAGGGAAAAGTGCTGGGGAAGAGGAAGGCGCACAAAGTGCAGGCCCGGGTAGGCAAAGAGCCCCACAACCCGGCAAAAACTTCTACGCTGGGCCCAGCGCTTTCGGAGACCGCCGGGCGGAGGGAGCGTCCCCAAGTCCCATCACCGAGCCTTCAAGGCGCCCAGAAAAAAATTAATGCCCACCTCACCCACCCTCCGCCCCGCCCTGGGAATCTGGAACGAAAGGGTCATTCCCTATACCCACCGCAGTCCAGCCTCTCGACAAATGCTGCTCAGACTTGTTTGGGGTCCACGCGCTCCTTAGAGAGCTAGTCAGCTGCCGCCCACCGACAAACTTCACAACGCCCAGACTATTTCAGTGAAGTATTCAAATCTAACCGCCTAGCTATTGCACATGCGCAAAACCGCTCTATGCGGCGGCTCCGCCCCTTAGACTCCGGAGCAATCCTCTTCCTGACTCCTTTAAACAAACTTCCTTCTTCCTGATCTGTATATAAATGTTATTTCCTTAAAGCCTATCTCATTTTCCACCGAATTTTATTTTGTCCCACCCCATTGTAGAGCCCTCACATCATGGCAGCAGCCATCTTCTTTTGATTACTTGCTGTAAAAATGATCGGATCTTTGTTTCCGTACAAAATGGCGGTCTCCATAACATTACGTCACATCCCCCTAGAATTACTCCCTATAGCTACCAGGAAGCACTAAGTTACCGGGACGAGGTGGCCGAGTGGTTAAGGCGATGGACTGCTAATCCATTGTGCTCTGCACGCGTGGGTTCGAATCCCATCCTCGTCGAACGCAACTTTTGCTTCAAATGGACGTAAATTTATTTGCGAGTGAAAATACTTGATTATTCCAGTCACGGTTTACTAGTGGATTTACTCTGGCAGCGTCAGTATCTGGTTTGAGGTGTTTGAAAGGCAGCTTTTGGAGCATTCTAACGTCACAGATAAACACGAGGGAAAGAAACATCCCAGAAGACGTGTGTGCTTGATTTAGTATCTTTTTATATGAAGTAAACAACAGTGCTTAGAATTCCATGTTAATTAACCTAGCTTCTGAGTGAGGAACCAGTTATCATAAACCCTTACCCTTACCCCGTGGTTTTTAATACCTGTCCTTGTTATGATATACCAGGTTTTCACTGCAAAAGCTACTATAAAACAATGTTCAAGATTCTCTTCCAGTCCCCAGCAGGCTGCACGTGCTCAAGAAAAGTATACACAGGGAAACATTAAAAAGATGTTGACGACATGCAGAAACTTAGCAGTATCTAGAAGCCAGAGACTGAGAACCTGAAACATGGCTACCTTAACCACGGAAGAAAGTGTTAAGCCTGTTCTTTTATTTAAACAGAGAGGGAGGCACAGGGGACAGAAATAGAATAGAGGGGTTCCCCTCTTCAAAGGTCATCAGGCAGATTCACTCAACTCATATTTAACCTGTATTTATCTAGTATTTATTATCTACAGGCACCACAATGAAATGCATCACTTGAACTCATCATAACC
>RCUC01079361.1:0-10163 GCA_003697995.1 Taxidea taxus jeffersonii
AAAAAAAAAACAAAAAACTAGAATATATATTATCATGGATGCTGAAAAGTGCTATGGAGAATAATAAAAGCACGAAATGAGGATAGAAGGAGGAGGGTGCTATTTTCAACAGGTGCCTAGAGAAGGTCCCACTGAGAAGATGAGAACTGAGCAGAAACCAGAAGCACATGAGGGAGAAAGCCAGGTAAACACCTGAGTGAACGAAGGTCCAAACAGAGCCAAGAGGCAGCTCCTGAGAAAGGAGCTCACACAACCATATTCCACAGAGAGCAAGGAGACTGGGGAGATTGAAGCCAAGAGAAGAATGGAGGGAGTAGTAAGAGACAGGCTTTCTTAAGTCTTACTGGGGGCTTAGTGGATGCTGGACCGCACTGGGTCCTGTAAGCCACCCTCAGAGCTTTGACTGGGAATGAAGCCTTCCCAGAG
This sequence comes from Taxidea taxus jeffersonii, assembly GCA_003697995.1. Lineage (NCBI taxonomy): Eukaryota > Metazoa > Chordata > Mammalia > Carnivora > Mustelidae > Taxidea > Taxidea taxus. The sequence continues at coordinate 427 of RCUC01079361.1, forward strand.
CTCTGAGCAGTACATTAATACTGTTTTGGACTTGGGTTTTAGGTGATCTCTTACTGCTCTGTTGAGATCAGACTAAAGGAGGCCTAAATGGGAAGTTATAACCCAGGCAAGAGATGACTGTGGTGTGGTCCAGAAGGTGAAAATTTCTAGAGCTAAATGTCTTGAAGCAGAGACAAGAATGTGTGTGGACAGACTGGATATAGGGTGTGGGAGAAAAGGAAGTCTGTGGAGACTCCCACCTTTTATAGGCCTGAGGAACGGGAAGGGAGAAGCTGTCATTAAAGGAAATGGGGAAGGGGTAAGTTTGGGGCATTGTCAGGAGATGAACTTCATATATGTCAGGTTTGAGGTAACTACCCACGTAGAGACACACAGGCTGTGATTGCTGGGAATCCCAGGAAAGCTCCGCCCCAGAAATGTCAACCTGAGAGCTGTCCACATGTAGATGGTATTTAAAGCCGAGAAACTGGATGAAATCACCAAGAGTGTGAGGATGACAAAAAAGACAAGAGGGCCAAGGAGGAAGGGCTGGAAAGCCCCAGTATAAAGAAGTCAGGGAGATGAGATAGAACCAGGAATGACTGAGAAGAATCACCATGAAGAGAAAAGCCATGGGAGTGAGGTGTGCCAGAAGCCAAGTACAAGTTTCAGCCATGACAGAGCAATCAGGTCCAGGGCCTCCGACCAGGCAGGTAAAAAAGAGGAAGGACAGCTAGATTTAGTGAAGAAGAGGTCATTGTTGACCTAGAAGAGAGCATCTTCAGTGAAATGGTGAAGTAAATGATGCATAAGTGAACAGTGGCAGACATTCAAATGATGTACTGTTTTGCAATATATTACATATTAAAATATTTTATAACTATTATGGAAATATTTACAAAAAAGTGTTAGGGTCATTGGGACATGGTTACAACAAGCGAGAAAAAGACACTCTGGGCTTCCTTGTACTTTTGAAAAAAGAAATGCTTAAGTAGAAAATGAGCTAAGACTTTAATTCCAGGTATCTCCAAGTCAAAGAACTAGGGCTGAGTTTTTAAATACATTCTATTATTTTCTAAAATTTTCACCATGCACAACTTGCATAATTAGGAAAAATACTCCTATAAAATACTTTCATAAGTAGCCAAATTTTCTTTCCAATTCCTAGCCCCTTCACACTTCAGTCCATCCTCTCAGAAACACTGTTCTTAGACAAGCATAATAACTACTATCTGGCATTGCATTAAAATTTACAAAGCATCTTCAAATGCATTAGATTCTCCTGGTAACTCTAATGAGGATAAGGCAGGAGTTACTGTCTCCGTTTTCAGACAAAGAACAATTCAAAGAAGTTGATATGCACAAGGTCCCATAAACCAGTGGCGGAGCCCAGATGTGACCACATTCTTTGATCACCTCTGATCCTATGTCTACTATAATAAGAAGACACTTTGCAGGTGGAACAAAATATACACAACAATCTCCTTCCCATAACTAGCAAACATTGGCAAACATTTACCAAGAAGCCTGACCATACTTTCTTAATATTACCATGTTATTTTTTCTATTCCAATGTCTATTGCAGGGAGAAACACTCATTAATTTCCGTGAGTGCATGCTTCTTTCTTCCCTCAGGCCTCAGGCTCCTCGAGAGGGATGACAATGTCCTCTGGATTCTGTATTATCAGCAGCATTCTGCCTAGTACCTGGTGTATGGAAGATAACAGAGAAATGCTTGCTGATACACTTCATGGTAATGGGAGGAGCTTGTGTTCCATTTGATGTGTTTATTGTAGGAGTTTCGGAGATGCCCTGCAGAAACAGCAAGTCAGCTTGAGTTACAGCTGAAGGAGCTTTAACAATGAAACAAGTCCCTGGGTGTCAGGCAACTAAACTATATTCCTCACCTTATACCTAGGGCAGTGATTCTCCTACATCAGGGGACAACACAATCCCCTGGGGAGATGGTTCTAAGACAGACTGCTGTGCAAAGCATAAGAACTTGCATTTCTAACAAGCTCCCAGGTAATTTTTTTTTTAAGGTTCTTTTTATTTATTTGACAGAGAGAGGGAGCAAGCAAGCACAAGCAGAGGGAGCAACAGAGGGAGAGGGAGAAGCAGGAAGCCTGTTGATCTTGATCCCAGGACCCTGGGATCATGACCTGAGCCAGAGGCAGATTTTTAACCAACTGAGCCACCCGGGCACCTGTTCCCACAAAATGTTAACACTGCTAGTCCTAGGATCACACACTGAGAACCACCGACCTAGAGAAAAAAACTTTAAAAGTGAAGGTTTGAATAAGCAATAAATAGTATTCTGAACTCCAGAGCTATTAACCAAGTTGAGAGTAAACTTCAATATATCGTGATCACTGGGTTTTACTGCAGTCTGGAATCTGGTATAACTGATCAATTAAGATTAAATGTACTATAAAGATCAATCTCTTTTTATAATGGAAAAAGTGGAGGCCACCCACATTACTTTATTTTCGAGGCAGTGATTAGTGCAATCAGAAAAGAGGACCTATGCCTTACTCCTCTTTAAAGCCTCTAAGGTGTCTTAAACATAAAGATATCTAATCACTGTTTGCTGAGTAAGATGATGAAATCCTTTCCTCAATAAGCATATCATGGACTTGGGTGTCGTGGAGAAGGGAAGGGTGCTCAGAGCCTCTGGTAAAGTACATGGACCTTTACAGGACTTAGGAAATGGTGCACCTTTGGACCTATGAAGCAGAAGAAACTCCTCCCTGCAGATGGACACAGACCTGTGTCCTGTGCTGGCTGGCCACACGCACACTGGATGGGTTCCAGCTCTTACCTGTCCCCACTGCTGTGTGCCCTTCTATAGTTCACAACCCTCCCATCCTTACAGGGCGGTCCTGAGTGTGTGAAGCACTTGTAGAATGGCAAACACATGCCCGGGAGTAAACAACAGGCTATGACTACAATTTTGAGAAAAGATCCTTTGTCTTTAGTAGTTAAAGGGTTGAGGGCTTAAAGGAGGATACAGAAATTGATCCCTGCCAGGAGGCTTCCTTTGTTTGAGATGTTCTATCACCACCAAGCACAACCTCCATCCAACAAACTCCCACTCATCCTTAATGTCTTAGCTTAAACGTCTTTTCCTTGGGAATCCCCCAAACCCCAAAGTAGAATGGCCATACACGCCCACTGCACCCAGCAATTTCCCATCATACCACTATGGCAAACATCCTTAATGGTGGGTGGTGTTTTAATTCTGCCCCCATGAGCTTATAAAGCTCAATGTGGGCACAGCCATGTGTTTTCTTCATTTTCTTCATTGTTCTACCTGGTACTTAAGTACACAATAAACATGGGTTTAATACTGAACTAGTACACATAACTTAGATTAAGAAATGTAAAAAGGGACAAGAATTATCAATGGTTTCTTCAGGGGGAAGGAAAAGGCAACCAAAATTTGACTGGTGTTTTCTGACAATAGGAATTATTATAAGATCCAAGATACTTCTGAGGAATACACTATGATAGGCAAATGTGCCACTCTCTACTATGCTCTATTTCCATCCCTTGTGCTAAAATATGACACTTCACAGAACTGTCAACTCTTAGTTTTACATTGTAAATATTGATGGTGTGAATACTTGTTCACATTTGCCTAAAACATGAGAAACGGTTCTGAGCTTAAGAGCTTGAAATGGAAAATCACCTCCACAAGCCTCACAGGCAAGATTAATTATCTTAACCAAAGGCTGAGTCCTAACCCCTTTCAAAACAGTGTGACTTTAGAATCTCTGACATCCTCGCCCACAGCCCATGACCTTTGGAGACTGCCTGCTGAAAGGGCATTTCTCAACTGTTGCCCTCCAAGTCTGAAACAGAAGACAGGACTATTTGCCACTCTTCTGATTTTCGTGGACTTGAAAGACCCAATCTCTTACCCAATCTACAAAGGCTATTTAATAAAATTCTCTTATCACTACCTCCACTGCCTCACCTCCCAGTTACTACTCAAGCCATCCCCACCATTCCACAGGGACCACATGGCATTGAGTACCGGCAACCCATGGTCAGATTCAATCTTCCCTTTTTGGTCCTCATCTTATTTGAATTTCTTTGGCCAAAGGACACTACAACCACCCCTTTTATCCTTCAAAGCCTTTTCTCACCTTCTTCATACTCTGTACTGTCCATCTCTCTTACTCGAGCATTACTTGCATGTCTCCTTTGTGGACACCTCCAATTCTGCCACAGTTAAGGTTGGTAAAACCCGCCTTTTGGTAAAGGTAAAGCCCTTTGTCCTTTCTGTTCTCACTCTTTGGACGATTGCATCCAATAAAGAAGTTTCAACCATGGTTCAAGTGATTCCCGTATCAGCACAGACCAGGCCCCTGAGCGACATGGCCTGATACCCAACTCCCTACTGGTCAACTCTACTTGAAGTCAGCCTCTCCAGAACCAAGCTCCTCATCTCCTCTTCAGGCCAGGATCTTTCATTTCCTCATCCTCCACATCCACTTCCCACCAATTCCGACCTTCCACCAGCATGCACTCTTTGCCGTCTTCACTGCTCCTCCTTAACTGAGCTCTGTGCTCCTTTACCTGGACTAGCGCAACTGCTCCTAGCAGGTCTCACCTCTTTCTGTCTCCTCCCCCACTGAGATGGATTCCATGCCGTTGCCAAACTTAAGCATATTTGCATAAATAAATATATTTGCATATATTTGCTACTGATGTTTCCATTATTCCGTTGCTCCCCAACATCTATCAGATGAACACCAGCTTCTCAGCATACACATAGCCCCCTAGGATCAAGCTTTTCCTGCTTACCTCACAGACTCATCTCTCACTAAGCTCTCCACGCTGTATCCCAGCTACACCCTGTTGTAAGACAGCCAGTTTTCTCTCTGCCCTTTCTCGAGCTGTGTTCTACACCGGAAATGTCCTCCTAGCCCATAGGCACACCTGACCTTTGTCTGCTTGGCAAATTCCTACTCATCTTTCAGGTCCCACTCACTTCCTCTATAGGGACTTTTTTGACCTTTCTCACTGCATGGGACTTCCCCTTTCTTCTCTCATGGCCCCAAATCACTTCATTGCAGTTGTTGACATTTCTGTCTCCTCCTTACCCAATTAAATTTCATTTTTTTAATTTGTAATTTCACATCACCCAACATGTCACCTGGCACATTCAATAAGTGCCTGTGGAATAAAAACTGCTGGCACAAAGGCATCTTTCTCAAGATTCGGAGACTGGTAAAAATCGTATTATGTAGGATTTCAGAGCTGTGAACTAAGAATCAAGCTATTTTGTGATTTAATTTTCCAAATCTAAATAATGCATAATAATCCACTTAGTTCTGTTCTTTTTACTCTCATGCACTCTATCTTCTAAAACCTTACTCCACCTCTGAATCATCTGTTGGCCTTTATCATTTTTTCCCTCTGGCACTCCCATTAAGTCCTATTATTCAATGAGTCAAAAATTCCAGTCCATTCCATTCTTGGATAAGTCTATCCTCTGAGCCTCTGAAATCTCCCCATAGACCTTTCCTGAACTATCAGGATCCAGCCTACTAACTCAGCAATAATCAACTCTAACATTTACATATATTGTTTTCCTTTAATGTATATTAATCTCATCCCCGCAACAGAAATAGGTCAGCTTTTATTTCTGTCCTTTTACAAGTAAAACACTGGTGCCAAGAAACCCAGAGGATGCTTATCCTTCCTAAGTTTCCCCATGTATAAGCCTGAGAAATTAATTCTGCACTTTCTGACATCTAGTCTTCATATTTTTTCCCCTTCAACACCACCCACCAAAGTCACATCCTCTTGTCCTTCCTCTCTGACACACTGACTTTACTTTTTTTTCTGTCTCCCAAACTACAGCCTTCCTGTTTGTGCTTGTGTTTCTACCCTGCTGATCTGATCACCAGCTGAACATTCATTCCAAAAGTCCTCATTTTCTCCCCCTTCAGCTCCATAATCCAATGACTTGACAAAGGAAGCCATACTTCATGAGTTTCACCCCAGAGTCCCATTCTCTCCAAAAATCTAAGTGAAACTTTACCCATAACCCAATTATCTTTTTGAAGGTTTTTTCCTGAACTCCAGTGACTGTAACTTGATTAGTCCCAGACCAATTTTCTGTTTCTTTTTCCTTCTCTTGCTTTCTTCTAAGGAGCAAGCAAGGAAAATTGAAGTTTACATAATGTAATCATGTCTACTTTTATAAAAATACTGGTCGGTGAGGGTGAAACTCAAACTACTGGGGAGGTGTGGGGGGAAGAGGTTAGAATCACAGACTTTTCCATCCTTTTCAACATTGTCTCCTATTATTAAGAGGCTGGCCTTGGTTTCCAGCTGCTGACCCTCACTGTACTCTCTCACTCTGCTCCCCAGTACATAGCTCTGTTCTGGGTATAGCATTCACTTCCTTTTCTTTTACTCAATCATGGACAGGGATAAACAGGGAAGAGTGAACACAAAATAATTATTTTATTTCTTTGTCCACAAGAGTTGGCCTACAATTCCACAGCTCCACCTCAAAGGATGCTTCCTCCCAGCACAAACAGACGCTAACCCTCAGAGCCTGGAAAAGACCTGCTCCTCTCCCTTTCCTCTTTTTTTTTTTTTTTTAAAGATTTTATTTATTTATTTGTCAGAGAGAGTGAGCACAGGCAGACAGAATGGCAGGCAGAGGGAGAAGCAGGCTCCCCACTGAGCAGGGAGCCCAGTGCGGATCTCGATCCCAGGACGCTGGGATCATGACCTGAGCCGAGGGCAGCTGCTTAACCAACTGAGCCACCCAGGCGTCCCTCCCTTTCCTCTTAAAAACAATGTCAGAGAGAAACAGCAATCAATTCTGGAACTGTCTCAGCTAGTTGGACCAGATGCCCTGGAGCGGATTCAGCCCCTGTGAGACTGCTTGGCCTCTCCTATTTCCAAAGGAACCTCTAACTTTCAGTCAGTCATCATACAAGTGTTGTCAGTCATCAGGAAGAATATCAATGCATCCGTGCACCACCATTTCTAAAAAGACAACCAGCCACAGGCAAGCTCAATACGATCCCTCCATATGAGTCATGTATTCCCACTTTTGGGGGGTAAATTCAAAGGAGACCTCAAGGAACTGAATCACATGCAATTTCTAAAGTCAGAGCAACAAAAGAGCTAGGATTAATTGAAGAGAGTGATCCTGAACTTTGTCATCTTCCTCCTTCTCATGTCACTATTTCTTTGTCAGGCTCCAGGCTCTTACTCTGTTCTTCCTAGGTGTATACGCCTGGTGCCTGTGATCGTCCAAATGATCAGTCTGGTCGTAATGACCAAAAATCATCAGTCCACTCGCCCCAAATCTCACCCTGACATTTCAAGTAGATCCTTCACTACTAAGAATTAGTGTGAGAAAAACCTTAAGATGTTTCATTTCATTTCAGAAGAAGTATGGTGTGCCAATTGAGCTGGGGGCTGGAAGCAAAGCTTTACATTTGCCGGGTTAGAACAGTTCAACCTGAGGATGTCCAAGAAGCAGCTTTCTGTGGAAAACTGGAAGAACGGATCATTCCCAGGTGATAGGTAAAGTTGGAGAACACAGATTAAACTACTAATTACATTGATCAACTCTGAAGTTAAACACAGCTGTTTCTTGAGAGCTTGCCCTCATTTCCCCCATTGCAACACTCTCGTGCGCTCCCACACATGCCTTTGATCTGCTTTTCTCTCATTTCAGTCTGTCCTGGGACTTGTACCATGAGAGAGGAAGATGAAAATCCAAGGGTGATGGATGGTATCCAGACGCAGATAATCTATAATTCAAGCCTGGGTAAAATTCAAAAGTTAACAGCATCACACACAAAGGAACAGGGTCTGGCCTTTCTTCCCAGAGGGGCTATTGGCTAACCTATTTTTGCTATAAAAATTAAAATGACCCATCACCCTGATTCCTAGCAATCTTCCTAAAAACAGTATCTACTCCCCATATCCTGCCGAACATAATCACTCAAAGTAGGTCAGAAATGTTGCTTCCTTCCCCTCATTGATTTTCATTAAGAGGCTGCACTTTCTGGAACACCAAAAGGAAAGATAAACACCCACTACAAGAACCAATGACACCCCCTGTAAATTTTTGGCACATTAAGTCCAGTTCTCCTAAAAGCGGGAGAATATCTCATCACCCACAATTTCTTCTTTTTGCCAATAAGTCAACAATAATCTCGAAGTACAAAATAAACAGCGGCAATGCTTCAGCCAGATGAACACCTCCCCAAAGGAGCATATTCACTCTGTCTTTTCTAATTTTCTAGATCACCAACCCGCCTCTTCCTTAAGTACACACTCTTATTCTAATTCATATCCGTATTTTGCCAGAAGGATGCCAAGTGATACCACAGTGGTTCAGCAAGTCCCCAGGGCCTTATCAGGAAGCTGAGTGTCGGCGAGTGGGAGGACGGGTTTGCAGAGATCCCTACGGGGTCTAGGGAAGAGAAGGGGATGGAGAAACTGGGAGGAGGGACATGGGGGTGGGGGAAGCGGGAAACCCTCCTGTGGCAACATCTGGCTCTCCAGAAGAGCTGTGAAGGGATGGATCTCCAAATTCCACTAGCGGGGTTTCCCCAGTCTCCTAGCCACCCCACTTGCTTGAAATCTCTGCCAAGGCCCAAGTCCTCAAGCCTGGCACTCCGAAGAGGGCGCCGCAAAGTCCTTCAGAGCCCTCAAAGCAGGAGCGCGAACAGAAAAGCATCCCCCAAAAGACAGCAAAGCCACACACCCTCTCTCGGCCAGCCTCCCGGGGCGGGCAACTTCATCCCTGCAACACACGAAAGCCCCCGTCCTCCAAGCAAGGCAAAAGGCGACGGCAGGGAGGGACACACGGGCACTCGCCTCGCCCCTCACCTCCCGCTCCGTCCTCCCCCTCCCCCGCAAACTCCAGGTAAAGGACCAGGTGCGGCTCACCTCCAGGCAAGGAGGAAGCGGGCGGCCGGAGGAGGAGGTGGGCAGGTCCCCAGCCCAGGCCGCCCGGCAGCCGGCGAGCGCCCAGCAGCAAATCCAGGCGGGGCTCCAGGGCGGCGAGAGCCCGCAGCGGGGAGCCCCCGCCCGCCGCCCCCGGCCCCTCCCCCGCGCCGGACCCGGGGCTAGGAGCCGCATCTCGGTCCCGCCGCGGTCCGCCGGCCGGCAGGAAGGCAGCCTCCCGGGGTGGGGCGCGCTCGGCTCGCCGCTCGCTCGCCGCCTGCCAGTCCGCCCGCTGACAGCTCGGCTGCGCTCAGGGCCGGGCAGCCGGCGCCGGTGCTCCCGTCACGCCGGAGGGAGGGACCGCGGGGCGCGGGCGCGGCGCGGGGGCGGGACGCGGGGCGGGGACGCGGGAGCCGGGGCGCAGGTGGCGCGGGCGGGGGCTGCGGGCCCAGCGGGTCTAGAGGGGCTGCGCCGCCACTGGGCCCGAGGCTCGCCGCGCAGGGGAGGGCGAGAGACGCCGCTGTCCCCCGTGGTATCCCCGGTCCCCGTGGCCCGCCGGGAGGGGCGCTCCAGGCGTGTAGCCAGAGTAAAACACAGGACATCAGGATATTGTTTACCCGGCGGCGGGTCTTTAAAATCTCCCTACTTCCCGCATCACACACACTCACAGACGCGCCCTAGGGCCGGCCCTTGGTGAGGATCCGAGCTAGCTAGCGTCAGAGCGAATTTTTGGGTCATCAGGATCTGCCTAAAATTGCAGGGAGAAAAGGAGAGTGAAATATCGATGCAGCTGGTGACTCAGTTTCCTCACTTCTTTAACG
>RCUC01079370.1:0-14405 GCA_003697995.1 Taxidea taxus jeffersonii
CAGCAGCCGAAGTTTAGCACGTCTCGTTCTGCGTTATTATCTGATAAAAACCAAGCTTATAGCTTTGGACATACATTCAGACCTTCCCCACCCAAGTTCCTGAAAAAATATCTTGGTAGTTTCTTTTATAATTAATAAACATAGATCGGACGCCTGGGTGGTCCGGCCAGTGAAGTGTTTGCCTTCGGCTCAGGTCATGATCCCAGGGTCCTGGGATGGAGCCCCGGACTGGGCTCACTGCTCTGCAGGGAGCCTGCTTCTCCCTCTCCCACTCCCCCTGCTTGTGCTTCCTCCCTCCCTATCAAATAAATAAAATCTTTTAAAAAATTAATAAACATAGAAATAGACATTAAAATTTTCTATTAATCCGTTTCTAGGAACTACGCTGCTGAGCAACCCGAACACCGTCTGATGTACCCGGTCCAGATCTCCAGGAGCAGACCCCTTCCTGCTTGTCTCTGGTGAGCCCTGTGCGAGTTTGCAGTGTTGTTCAGCTGCGACCGGCAGTCTCCTGCCGCGGCCCCCTACTGCGGGCTCTTCCTGCGAAGTCCGCTTGGCCCCACGCTGCCGTGGTCACACCCCAAGTCCCGCCCGTGTGGTGTAACTAACGGAAGCGGACGGGCTGAGACTGGCTGTCACCCCCTTCCAGAGACCCCTCACAAGAGACAGGCCTCCCCATGGGTGGGGCCCTGGTCACCCCCAAATGACTTGATCCCCCAGGGACTTCCATCTCCCAGGCCGGGAAAAAAACTGTGGGAACAGTCTTCTTTCTTTGAACAGCAACACTCTGTTCCACCAACTTTTTTTTTTTTTTTCAGATTTTATTTATTTATTTGTCAGAGAGAGAGCAGGAGCGAGCACAGGCAGACAGAGTGGTAGGCAGAGGCAGAGGGAGAAGCAGGCTCCCTGCCAAACAAGGAGCCCGATGTGGGACTCGATCCCAGGACGCCGGGATCATGACCTGTGCCGAAGGCAACCGCTCAACCCACTGAGCCACCCAGGCGTCCCTGTTCCACCAACTTTTAACACGCAGTGTAGAGCGCAGCCTTGGGTGTGGTTCTTCAAAGAGCAGTTATATGGGAGAGCGTGTGATCACTCTGCGGGGCCAGCGGGAAGGTCTCAAGTCTTTGGTGCTAGCCGGCAAACGGGAGCCTGGCATGTACAAGAAGCCTGAACAATCTGAGTGTGAGGGTATTTCTGACCACAAGTTTTAGACCCCTTGTCCATTTACCTTCCCCGACTGCCTCCCTCACGCCCAGGACGACGTGCGAAATGTTAGCCCCTTGTGCACCGGGGTCGGCAGCCCATAGTGCTGGAGCAAGGTCCCACGGAGGGGCCCCCGTCGGCCCAGGCACGAATCTTTGAGTTCTGGAGACAGGAGAGGTCTGGGGAGCGCCGAGCGAAGGGCCAGGTGGAGGGTGGAGCGGGCAGCAGTCAGGAGGCTCGGCACAGCCATTTACCACCCAGAATATGAGGCTTTCCCTATCCTAAGAAGCGTCGTGGACAGCCATTCTGGAGTGTGCTGAGACCGGATCATGACAGTCTCCATTCATTACGTCAGCTTAGTACCTACCCCCCACGCCCCTCACCGGCACCCTGGCCCGCAGGACCAGCTCCCCCACATGCTTAGCAGGGAGCCTGCTTCTTCCTCTCCCTCTGCCATTCCCTTCCTTGTGCTGTCTCTCCGTCAAATAAATAAATAAAATCTTTAAAAAAAATAAAAGAACTGGATAAAGAGCCTAGTCACTAAGACACCATCCACTCTTCTCATCTTTGATATGAAAACCAGTAATCATACCCCAAAACATATTCTGCTTATTGTGACATAATTCTTTCCTGCCTCTATAGACACTTCACTCAGAAATAATGAACTAATAAATTTAGAAAGGCAATTTCCTCTGAGCATCACTAGCCTTTGTTCAAATAACAAGATTTTTATTTTCAGAAAATACAAATCAACTCTGTTCTCTCTTTTAAAAATCATGAAAAAAATCTAAAAAACTGGAGTTAACTACTTTTTTTTAAAAGATTTCATTTATGGGACGCCTGGGTGGCTCAGTGGGTTAAGCCGCTGCCTTCGGCTCTGGTCATGATCCTAGGGTCCTGGGATCGAGTCCCGCATCGGGCTCTCTGCCCGGCAGGGAGCCTGCTTCTCCCCTCCCCTCTCTGCCTGCCTCTCTGCCTACTTGCGTGATCTCTGTTTAAATAAAATCTTAAAAAAAAAAAAAAAGATTTCATTTATGGGGCACCTGGGTGACTCAGTGGGCTAAAGCCTCTGCCTTCAGTTCGGGTTGTGGTCCCAGGGTCCTGGGATCGAACACCGCATCGGGCTCTGCTCAGCAGGGAGCCTGTCCCCCACCCCCCGCCTGCCTCTCTTGTGATATCTGTCAAATAAATAAATAAATAAATAAATCTTTAAAAAAAATAAAGATTTCATTTTTTTATTTGACAGAGATAGAAAGCACACAAGCAAGGGGGGGTGGCAGGCAGAGAGAGGGAGAAGGAGAAGCAGACCTCCCACAGAGCAGGGAGCCCAATGCAGGGCTCGATCCCAGGACCCTGGGACCATGGCTAGAGCCGAAGGCAGACGCCCAACGACTAAGCCACCCAGGCGCCCCTGGAGTTAATTATTTTTCTCTGCCTTGGAGTTGCTTTGAATCGTGTGGTCAGGTGACATTCAGGGTTTTGTTTGTTTTGTTTGCTTGTTCAATCCTGGGATTGAACACAGAGGAGTTCAGGCAGCCTCTGTTCCAAAAAGAACCAATGATATCTGCCAAAAACACATTTTTTTTTCTACAACTGGAAAAGATTCTAATTACCAAGTCTAAAAAATAAAAATTATTAATTATGCAATTTCAACATTTCATTTTAAGTTTTTTTTTTAGATTTATTTTAGAGAGAAAGTATACATGAGGGGTGGAGAAGTGAGGGAGAGGGGGAGCAGAATCCCCCCTGAGCGCAGGGTCTGATACCATGGGGCTTGATCTCTGGACCCAGAGCATGACCTGAGCCAAAACCAAGAGTGGGACGCTTAACAGACTGAGCCACCCAGGCGCCCCGGAAAGGTTTATCTAACTAATCCAAAGTGTAAGAAGAAAGTCCTTAAGCTTCAGGGGAAGAAGCAGCAGTTATATTAATATTAGACCAAATAGATTTCAAAATAAAGGTCATTACTAGATGTAACGGCTTCATGATGAGGGGGCAGTACACCGAAAAGACAGGACGATGTGCTGAACAGATTGGCTGACCTGTACGGCTTCAGCACACGAGCAGTAAAGACTGACGGCGGAAAGCAGAAGGAGCTGGAAGCTTTCGGACCCCTCTACATCACTGAGAAGGCAGACAAAGGTGCACAAGATCCTACCAGCACTGCTGGCCACCTTGACCTAACCAACCTTCCATCGCACCCGCATTTAACACCTAAGTACAACATGCTCTTGACTCTGACAAATATGCTGGACCCAAAGATAAGTCTCAGTAAACTTCCAAACACAAAGACTTACAGAACTCGTTCTCTGACCACAATAGCTTATGACAGTAAGCTAGCTAGAAGAGCTCCAGACATCTGCAAATTACCACTCTTGTAAATAAGCCACGGGGAAAGAAGAACTCACAAGGAGAATTAGAAAACATTTTAAACCAAGCCATAAGAAAACACAACATATCAAGATGTACAGAATGCAGGAAAACAGGGCTTAGACGTGTATTTGTGGCTTTAAATGCTTATGTTGGGAAGAAATGGTTAAAAATAAATTATCTGTTTTCACCTTAAGGTAGACTAAGAAGAGTAAATTAAACCAAAGTAGAAGAAAAGCAACTAAAGAGGAGAAATCGATGGCACAGAAAACAGACAAATAGGGACGCCTGGTGGCTCAGTCGGTGGAGCGACTGACCCCTGCTTTTCGCTCAGGTCGTGATCTCAGGGTCATGAGAGCAAGCCTTGCATCGGGCTCTGTACTTGGCAGGAAGACCGCTTTGGACTCTCTCTCCCTCTCTTCTACCACACTCCCACCCCACTCTTTCTCTCTAAAAATAAATAAATAAATCTTAAAAAAGAAGAAGAAGAAAAAGAAAATAAACAAATAGTAGAGAAAATGAACAAACCCAAACTTGGTTCTTTGAAAAGATTAATAAAACTGATAAACCTCTACTAAGACCAACGGAGGAAAAAAATTATATAAAACACTACCACCAACAAACGATATCAGGAATGACAGGGGCCATCACTAGAGTTAGATATTAAAAAGATAAGAGAGGGGGGCACCAGGGTGGCTCAGTTGGTTAAGCATGTGCCTTCAGCTTGGGTCATGATCCCAGAGTTCCGAGATCAAGCCCTGTGGGCTCCCTGCTCAGCAGGGAATCTGCTTCTCCCTCTCCCTCTCTCTCAAATAAATACATAAAATCTTTTTTTTTAAAGGTTTTATGTATTTATTTGACAGACAGAGATCACAAGTAGGCAGAGAGAGAAGAGGAAGCAGGCTCCCCGCTGAGCAGAGAGCCCGATTCGGGGCTCTATCCCAGGACCCTGAGATCATGACCTGAGCCGAAGGCAGAGGCTTAACCCACTGAGCCACCCAGGCGCCCGAAACCTTTTCCTAAAAAAGACGAAAGAGAGGGACGCCTGGGTGGCTCAGTTGGTTAAGCGGCTGCCTTCGGCTCAGGTCATGATCCCAGCGTCCTGGGATCGAGTCCCACATCGGGCTCCTTGCTCGGCAGGGAGCCTGCTTCTCCCTCTGCCTCTGCCTGTGCTTGCTTGCTCTCTCTCCCTCTCTCTCTGTCAAATAAGTAAATAAAATCTTTAAAAAAAAAAAAAAAAGACGAAAGAGAGTATTATGAACTGTATGCCAACACGTATAACAATTTAAAAAGACAAATTTACCTGAAAGACATAATTACCAAAGCTGACAAAAAACTGAAAATCAAAGTAGCCCTATGTTTACCAAAGAAACGGAATTTGTCATCAAAAGTCTCCTCACACCTAATGGAAGTGTTCCAAAATGGGATTATGGTGATAGTTGCACACCTGTATAGCTTTCCTGACAGCAGTGGACTTTCAGGGTATGAAATTATATCTCAGTGAAGCTTTGAAAACCTTATAAAAATCCAAGATCACTTGGTATGGTTCTGCTTGATTCTGCAACATTCCATGGTCCCGACACACCGCGGAGCCGTGGCCCACTATGCTGCTTGGTGGGGGTGAACCTTCCCCACAAAGGAAACTTCCAGGCCCAGGTAATTTCACACGGCAATCACTTCAAACGTTTACGAAATACTCGCACACGTTTCGCAAGAGAAGGCTGGTGAGCGGCTGATAAGCACACGAGTGAGTATCCATCGTCAACAGTCACCAGGGCAGTGGAAACTAAACAAAAGAAGGTACCACCCGCCAGGGGGGCTAACATCTAAGACTAACACCGCCAAATGCTGGGGACGGGCTGTGACTCTCGTTCTTTGTTGGTGGGGATGGAAACAGGAAAAGGGCTTTGGAAGAGGGCTCCGCCGTTTCTTCCACGAAACACCTGCTCTTGGCTCTGGCAGTTCTATTCTAGGGAGCTGCGTGAGAAAAATGAAAACCTAGATCCCAACGAGGCTTGAGCATGAGTTTTCAGAGCAGCTTTATTCACAGCAGCCTCCAACCCAAACCAGTAAAAGTCCATCACTGGGAGAATGGATGAACAGCTGGTGTGTTGCTGGGTAGTAAGCAGGTATGAACTATGGGCGCAACATGGCAGAGGACTCCCCAAGACCTCCCGCTGCGCCAGGGGAGCGGGTCACCAGAGCCCATTCAGCGCTTTGGCTTTCGGTGGTTCCATTTAGTACGAATTTCTAGGAGAGGATGAAGGGCAAAACCCAGAGCAGTGACTGCCTGGGACGGGGGTGAAGTGCCATGAAGGAGTCTTAGAGGTGCCAGAAATGTTCTAGCTCTTAATTACATGAGAGCGGTGGTCTGCCAAAATTATAAAGAAATGTGCATTTTGGGTGCCTGGGTGGCTCAGTGGGTTAAAGCCACTGCCTTCGGCTCAGGTCATGATCTCAGGGTCCTGGGATCGAGTCCCGCATCGGGCTCTCTGTTCAGCGGGGAGCCTGCTTCCCTCTCTCTCTCTCTGCCTGTCTCTGCCTGCTTGTGATCTCTCTCTGTCAAATAAATAAACAAAATCTTTTAAAAAAATAAAAAAATAAAAATAAAAAAAAGAAATGTGCATTTTAACATATGCAAATTCCGCCTTAAAAAAAAAAGGACAGTGCGCGGACAAGCAAGTGGGAAAGGGCCCGCTGGAGACACACAGGAAGTGAATGTGACAGGCGCGCTGATTCCGGTGGCCGGACCCCTGGGGTCCGTTATACTGCTCTGTTTACTTTGTACACGCTTGAAATGTCCCATAATTACATTCTTTTTAAGTAAAAGAGCTTTTAAAGTGACTCATTAATTTCTTATCTTTGTTTTTACTTATAACCTTCCAAAGCAGACTTTATTTCTGTAAAAGTGATTTGAGGGCACGTGAGAAAAATCGTGTGCCCAATCAAGACCAGACCAGACCGTCTGCAGAAGTCAAGAGCACCGAGAAGAGCGCTGGTCCTTCCCTGGGTCCCACGCTGGGCTCCACTGCTCGCCGGTGACCCCGGGCAGGCGAGGGAACTCGGCTCTCCGACCAGGCTTCCCTAAGGCAACGACACCATCTTTCTCCATCTTTCTCCTCGGGCTGCAGTGAGGACTCAGGGCTCTAGCACGTAACTCGCCGGCACTGGGTCTGGCGCCAGACACGTGGTGAACAACCACTGTCCTCTTTGTCATGATGCCTGCTATCGCCCGCTTCACTTGAAACCCCACTCGCCTGCGCTGCCCCACGGCAGGTCGATCTATGACTGTGGATCTCAGGGCAAGTGCTGCGCTGAGTGCCCACCGGCCTGACCCCTCACCAGGGTCCTGTGAGAGACAGCCTCCGTGTCGCCGCATGGCACACACAGCGAGGGACAGAGACCGAGGAGCTGTCCAAGGTCCCATAACTTCAGAGCCCGAGCTCGTCCTTGTGCCAACCAGGAGTAGCTCGTATATGTGTCTGACTGCCGGGTCTGACACCAGAGAGATCTTACAACTATCAGGACTACAGATTTTTTTTTTTTTAAAGAAACCCATTTTGTTTCTTTACAGTGTTTCTATAGGAAGAATACAAAATACAATGAGCAAAAAAGAAAAAGGGGGAGACCTGTAATGAACTATTGCCCTTGTGGTGAGGACAGGTGGAAACCAGGGTATCCAAAGGACTGGGTTACAGTAAATCAAGTAAATCACTTATCCCCAAACTGAGCCTCTGAGCCACTCTGCAGGAGAACAAGCCTCAGAAACTCAAAGTGCCTTCCTGACCCGGTACTAACGAACGGGCTTCTCTGACCTCACCCGGACGTCACATTAGTGACTGTTACCGCAAACGCTGTCAATTTCTATTTTCGTAAAAGTGAAAGGAAGGGACTGAAAGTAAGACTTGGAGGAGGTGGGAGTCAGAAGCTCCAAATACCAACCTCATTCTGCCCGTGTGACTCAGCGTGATCTTCCTGTTACTGCTCCTCATTTCTCATGCCACCCACACAACTGTGCAAGGTGACTTTGAGCATTTACTTAGGCGAGGATAAATCTGCAGAAATGCATTTTTAAAGAACTAAAATTGTTCTTCAAGTGAATAAGATTACACTGTTTAATGATAGATACTCCAGGAACCCAGAAGCTAGAAATATTATTCTCATGGTTAAAAAACAAACAAGCAAACAAAACCCCATTAAACCTGTGGATCAAGTATCAGTAACACTAGAGCTTCCAACAAATTATTGGCAATCTCCTTTCTTGAAATGACCCCCAAGGCAGTTGTCTTTCTTTTAGAACTTTCTTCTAGAAACTATAAGGTCATTTCTTCTTATAAGTCAGAAATAACAGTAATACCTTTACCAATGGAGGGAGCTTAGGAGCAATAGGAGTCAGTCCAGATCACCAATGGTTAAGTTTATTTATTTCGATTTTTTTTTACCTTGAAATCATTTTAGACTAACAGAAGAGTTAATAAGATGGTACAGAAAATCCCTGTAACCCAGCTGCTCCTAATGTTAACACCTTATGCAACATTTATCAAAACTAAAAAATTAACATTGGTACAGTTCTATTAACTAGACACTTTATTTGGATTTCCCCAGTTTTTCTATGAATGTCTTTTTCTCTTCCAGGACCCAGGACACCTCATTATAATTAAGACCTCTGGTCTATGACACTTCCTATCTTTGTTTTTTACAACCTCAACGGTTGTAAGGGGTACCAGGCAAGTATTCTGTAGAATGCCCCTTAGTTTGGTCTGGTCTGATGTATTCTCATAAATAAACTAAGGTTATGGATCTTCAGGAAAGAACACCATGGAGGTGATATGCTTGCTCTTTCAAACCCGTTATATCAGAAAGTACATGGTATCAATATGTCTTACGACTGGCGATGTTAATTATTTAGTTAAGGTGGTATGTTCCAGGTTTTTCACTGTAAAGTTACTATTCTTCCCTCCCTACTTTCTATCCCTTAGAAGCAAGTGCAGCCCATACTCAAGGGCCAGGAAATTAAGCCTCATCTCCTGAAGGAAGGAATACCAAAACAGCTGTGGACATGTTAAAACTACCACAGTAATTAATAAATAGTTAGGGGGGGAACTCATTTGAGGCTCTACAGAAATCCTGTTCTCGTTAAAGTTTCACCTACTTATGTTATTTAAGATTTTATTTATTTGTCAGAGAGAGAAAGAGAGAGAGAGAGAGTGCAAGCAAGAGGAGGAGCAGGCAGAGGGAGAAGCAGACTCCCGGCTGTGCAGGGAGCCTGATGCAGGACTCGATCCCAGGACCCTGGGATCATGACCCGAGCGGAAGGCAGATGCTTAACCACTGAACCACCCACGCGTCCCATCACCTACTAATTTTAGTATCCATCTAGAGAATCTTGTGGTGGCAAAGATTAAAGCGTTAAAGAAGGAAAGGAAAAGAAAAAGGATGGAGCATATGAAGAGAACACAGGAGCCAACCTGAAAGAGCCTCCAAAGCCACAGCTGGGATAATCTAAGCGGAACAACGACCGAATAGATGACAGTACTGGGTTATGACCTCCGCTAGTTTTGACCATACCTATCAAGAGCAAATTAGGACTCACAAGAATAAACCCCAAACCCAGTTCCTGTCAGGTCTGGATCAGGGGGCGGGCAGATACCTGTCAAAACCAGCTCCAGACCCTACCGCCGACTCCATCCATCACACAGCGACAAAGTTCCACTAGGCTAGCCTACACTGGTAAGTGTACTCCCTTCCAAGAAAAGCCGATACCTGAAATTAGGATTTATACAACAGAAGCTAAAGCCTTGATAATCGCCACACCTGCACAAACTTTTACAAAGAGTGACGCTGGGATGCCCGGCTGGCTCTGTCCGGGGAGGGTCACACTCTTGATCTTGGGGTCCTGAGTTCAAGCCCCGCGTTGGGTGTAGAGGTTACGAACTAAACAAGTGAACAAAACGAAACAAAAAGTAACTCTGATTCAGCGGTATTTTATTAAAAACCTTTACTTATTCTGAGTTTTTTTAAAGAAAAACAGGTGTTGTAATCAACGCCTCCGTAAGTCAGGACGCGGGTCCCGCTCAGGAGCGCAGGCTGCCCCCGCCGCCGCCCGCCCGCGCCCGTGAAGCTGCCGCCGGCCGGGGCGCGGGGAGGAAGGAGCCCGAGAGCGCGCGGGGAGGAGCGAGGCACCGAGGAAAGGCCGGAGACGCGCGGGAGGACGGGGGTCCCGCCCGGCCCGGGGAGATCCGGATCCAAACACGGCTCCGGCGACGGTCCGGCTGCCTCAGATCTCGAAGCGCCTCTCCTCGCGTGCAAGCCAGGGCGCCGCACACACCCCGTGGGGAGGTCAGGGAGGGGACACGTCCGTCGCCCGTGCTCTCTCCGTGACCGCCGGCCCCGCACTCCTGTCCGAGCTGAGAAGCCTCTGCGGCGCCGAGAGCCTGACTCACCGCCGTGCTTGCAGCCAGCGGCACCCCCCGGAGGCTCCGATTCCCGCGCCGCTTAGGGCCGAGCGCCGGCCTGTCTGCTGCGGGCTCCCCGCTGCCGCGAGGCCAGCCTCCGCCTCCTGATCCCGGCAGCGCTTTCTAGTCAGGCCGGTGCCCGACTCGGTCCCCCGCGAGGCAGCTGCGAGGCTGAGGGGATGAGGCGGCCGCTCCGAGGGCCAAAGCCTCCGCAGCGCCCCGGGGGAGCGCCCTCGCCCCGGGCGGCTCCCGACCCCTGGCGGGACCAACGCTTCCAACCCGACCCGGAGCCGTTTCCCCACATGCTAACGGGTCCCCAAGTGGCTCAACGCGAAGCGCCTCCCACACCCCGAGGCTACGGGTGCGGATCTAAGGCCCGACGCGCCCGTTCCGGAGCTCCCGGAGCACAGACGCTGCCGGAAGGGACCGGAAACGCAGTAGCCCCGGCCCGACCGCATCACGACCGTCACCGCCCGCGGAAGCAGCTAAAATCCCACACGCGAACGGTCCGGAAACAAAGTCAGCCCCCGAGGGCGCGGACCGGGTCGCGCTGCCCCGAGAACGCGGTGTCCGCCACCACCAAGGGCCCCCGCCTACCTGTCGAAGCGCTGCTTCAGCTGTTTGCACGCGTAGTAGCCGCCGTCCCTCAGGCTCTGCGTCTTGGTCACTTCGGAGAAGGTTCCCTCTCCGATTCTGCCGATCGCTTTATAGCCTAGAATAAAACAACCCCAGGATAAACTCCGCGGGCGGGGCTGTGCTCACCTCCAGACCGCAAGCTCTTGGACCCGACGGTAACCCAGCGCCGGCCCGCCCAGGACTGTTACTCCACGGTTTCTTTCTCTTTTTTTTTACTTTATTTACTTATTCGAGAGAGCGCGCGAGCAAGAGAGAGCATGAGCGAGGAGAAGGTCAGAGGGAGAAGCAGACTCCCCGTGGAGCTGGGAGCCCCATGCGGGACTCGATCCGCGGACTCTGATATCATGACCTGAGCCAAAGGCAGTCGCTTAACCACCTGAGCCGCCCAGGCGCCCGACTCCATGGTTTCTAAGGTTCGGGGCTCCCCTGGGCTCAAGGGAAGCTGCCAGCGCGGGGAACTGGAGAAGGGGGTCAACGGGGCCAAACTTCCAGTTCCAAGAGAAGGAAGTACCGGGGATGGAACACGCCACAAGGTGACCGACCATGGCTACCACCCGCTGCATGACATACAGGAGAATTGTTCAGAGAAGGGCCCCACGAGTCCTCATCACAAGGAGAAAATTTTGCTTCCTTTTTCCTTTCCATCGTATCTGCAGGAGAGGACGGGCGTTAGCTGGACGCATCGTGGTCATTTCTCCATCTGCGTGAACCAAACCATCGTTTTGCACTTACGCCGTCTTACACTTACACGGCCATGCGCGGCCACTGTTTCGCAATACAACTGGGAAAAAGTAAACAGGACTTTCACGCAATGGGGAAAAAAACAGGCAGCTAGGTTGTGTGTGGGCGATGAGCACCGTCTCCTCCGGGGCTGTGCTCCCCTCGTTCAGCAGGGAAGCTCCCCGCCCGAACCCCGCCTGCGGGGAGAGGCTCAGCTCCCAGGCTGCAGCTGGAAAGCAGAGGACCTGCACGTGCGGCCGGCTGGAACTCTCTAGCAGGAGCGCGGGCGCCAGGGCTCTGGGGAGGCGTGGTCTCCCACCAGCAGCCTCCGAACCTTCCCCAACCTTCCCCCCCCCGCCCGAACGTCAGCCTCGGGGTCCTGCGGAAGGCCCAGCTGATCTGCCGCAGGCTCCTGGCGTTCTTGCATTTCCCGACTTCGGGAAAGCCGCCAGCAGCTTCGCTGGCTCTGCTGCCACCGCCACCACTGCCACTCCGGCACAGATGACGGCTTCATGGCCGCTGATTCACTGTTAAAGGCCATCCTGTCTGAAGTCCCTAGGGCAGTGGCTGTTTCTCAGACCAAACCCTGACAGACGCAGGAACGAGGATCTTGAGGTCAGATGCCGGGAACAAACAACCTAAGAAATACAGTCAGGCGGCAGACAGCAGGCTGGGGTGCTGGGGAGCCTGGCGCGCCACGGCGAGGACCCACGTGCCACCTGCAGTGACCACTGCCTGGCGCGGAGCAGTGTCTCCGTGGCCTGCGGGCCTGTGGGAAGGGCGAGGGAGGGGGCATGTTGACTACGGACTGCCTCGGCGAAAGGGTTCCAGACAACAACGAGCTCAGCGTGCAAATGCTACTTTTCAAGCAGAGATGGAAGGAACGAGAAAAACCCAAAAGGGAAAAATCTCACTGGGTTGAAAAGTTTCTTCAGTCCAAATAAGAGTAAGATTGTAGACTATGTTGACAGAAGCAGTCTGTGAGACTTCCCAGTCGCACAAAGGGTTCCATGGGGCACCAAGATCACAGAAAGGCAGCTACTCCCCACCCCGGCCAGGCACTGGTTTCAGGGAGCTTCAAGGGAGGGCCCGGAGATCGGGACAAGACACAGAAAGCCAGGCCCAAAAGAAATAGGGCAGCCTTTCGAACTGGGTCTAGGAAAGAACCATGGGTGTGGAGCTGACTGGAAGCAAACGGATCAGAAACCTGTTAAACAGACCTGGACCACAAAAGGCCCAGTCACCTCTGGGTCCCAGACCTACATGAGCACGGAGCAGGCCTGTACGACAGCACAGCCCCAAAGGAGGCCACCCCCTCCAACGCCTCTCTTAGACAGGACACATTTGTAATGGCCACGTGAGTTCTGGTTTAAACAAACCAACCATAAAAGACAGTATTGTTTTTTTTAGAAGTGATAATGTTTCTTAGAAATATGTCTAAAAATGAAAAAAGCTCTCTATTAGCAAGAAATACTGAAGTACTGCCAGGTGACATAAGGTGTGTGAGATTTGCTTTAAAGTGCTCCTGTACGTTCCCACTGGCCACTGCTGAACGTGTACGCGGGGACAGTCACTTGGAGGACAGTCTGACATATCCGTTCCATCTGGAAGACCTTCATACCCTCCGACATAGCAATTCCAAGTGGAGAACTTATCCTGTAAAAAACACTTGCTCAAGTAGGTATGACACGAGGAGGTTAGCTAAACATTATATTAATAGGGAAAAACTGATGCCCCCCACGTGGAACTAAATAAATCACGTACGGTTTATCCATATAATGGAATATACTGAATATATTTAAAAGAATGACCCAGATTAGGGGCGCCTGGGTGGCTCAGTCCATCAAATGTCAGACTCTTGGTTTTGGCTTGGGTTGTGATCTCAGGGTCGTGGGATGGAGCCCCATGTCAAGCTCTGTGCTGGACATGGAGCCTACTTGAGAATTTCTTTCCCTCTGCCCTCCCCCTGTCCTCTCCTCTATCTTTCTCTTTCTCTCAAAAAAAAAAAAAAATTGACATAGATTATTCCCTTTAAGATAATACACTTAGTGCTCTGAGGGGTAAGGTTACCAATGTCTCCTCACCTAAGTCAGATATTTTCCATAATGACAGCACCATTTTGTTAAAAAGCAACAATAGGGACGCCTGGGTGGCTCAGTTGGTTAAGCCGCTGCCTTCGGCTCAGGTCATGATCCCAGCGTCCTGGGATCGAGTCCCACATTGGGCTCCTTGCTCAGAAGGGAGCCTGTTTCTCCCCCTGCTTCTGCCTACCACTCTGTCTGCCTGTGCTCGCTCTCTCTCTCTCTCTCTCTATAACAAATAAATAAAAATAAAATCTAAAAATAAATAAATAAATAAATAAAAAGCAACAATAAAAACTATAGACTCCAGGGAAAAAAGTGTCAGGGGTAAGAACAGCAAAATGTCATCACTGTAGAAACTAGGTAATGGTACACAGGAGGGCTCACTGTATTATTTTCTCTACCTCTGGCATGCTGGAAGCTGTCTATAATAAAAAGTCAGAATAACAAAGTAAAACCAGAGGAAATGGCCGTCGCTGGGGTGGCCACAGTGCACACCAAGACTGTAGGCAGAAAAAAGGAAAAACCAATCCTCCCCCATGTGACCCCCCCCCCACGCAAGCTCATGCCCCCCTGACCAGCCAGGAGAGAAATGAGCCCCTGGGAAACCTTAGCAGATAGAGATGATGGAAAAGCTACCAGGAAAGACTCCCGATGGGGGAACACCCACATAGGACTTGACATGAGCGTGAAAAACACCTCTCTTGTGAAAGTCCCTGAGACTCGGGGGTTCATGTATCCGTTAGAGCACCTAGGAAGCATTACCCTACTATACCTGATATATAAATATCATGTCATAAAACAGAAGCAATGATAGATTTTTGAGAATTTGTATTTATAAGATTTCACAGAAAAATCATCTTTTGGGGGCACCTGGCTGGCTCGGTCAGTGGAGCCTACAACCCTTGATCTCAGCTCAGGTCTTGATATCAGGGTC
>RCUC01079377.1:0-26262 GCA_003697995.1 Taxidea taxus jeffersonii
GTATCTTGCTGGGATTCTAACTGATACAGGCGGTGGCCATAACTTTCTGAGTAACTCTGGAAATCACAATTTGCATTTTATTGTTGTTATTGTAGAGCAAGATTTTTTTCTTAGTTAATGTGAGTATTTACTTTCCCCGGGGGTGGGAGGAAAGACAGACATCCTGAGACGGATGCTTGAGGAAACTACTATAATTTTAAATTATGACCTTCAACAATTTGTGGAGAAAACCAAATTTCTTACTATGCACTCCATTTTTAAAAAGCTTGTTTATGTAACAGAGATGTTTCCTGCCCAGTGATTCAATGATCCATTATTAACCAGCCTTATTCATTCTAACACATTGTTTTAGGAGCTTAACTGACTCAGCTCTCCCATATAAGATAAAACTTGCTCAGGAACCCTTTTGACTAGTAGAGTAATTACATAGATAAGAATGTGAATTAAATTTTTGGGTGAATAACAGTGATACTCACAGTGGTTCCACTTTTTTTTTTAATTGTTGACAGAGCAATAAGAAAGATCAAAATACTATTAGAAATGACAGAGATATAGGACCTTTAAGTAATTCTTGATTTATGGACGAATAAGGTAATCCTTAAATACTATTGTTGTGTTAGGGGTTTTTTTGTATAAAAGGAACATTCCCTTTTAGTTAAAGGCATATATTCATCAGATATTTTATGTTATGATGTATGATTTTTACATTTATATTTCTGTAAACATGAGAAATATCTAGTTGACAGCAATGCTATAATCTTAAGATTCTTTTTTAATGTTGTCCTCTAATTAATACTAGGAAATGTGTATTTTTTGAAGCATATTGAGAAAAAATATTTCTCTAGAATGTTCTTCATGATTCTTTTGGAGCCAATTAGTCCTTGAATTAATGAATAAATCTCTCAATGTAACTGAAAACTATCATAGTGAGAGCTCTAAAAACATAAAGTAAATGAATGAATTTTTTCTATAGAACTTTAGAAATAGCCTAATAAAGTGTCTGAACAGCAATATAACAATTTTGTACTCATATGTTCTGTCAGACTATATTTGAGTTCCTTTTCTGTTTCTAGTCCTGGACTGAGCACTAAGGATATCTTTCATTAAAAGCCAATGTCATGGAAATATTACACACGTCAGGGGTGATGTTCAAATATTTAGCAATTCATATATCACAGTCTTATACAATCAGAAGCAAAGTGAGCAGTAAACAACAGATTTAGCTGGACCCCTATATCCTACCTGAGTGTACCCAAGACTTAATCCTTGGTTTTATCACCTGAAGCCTCCAGGCTGTTGACGGAAGATTCCTACTTGTCCCTTACTTGAGATCGGGCTAGCTGGATCTCCCTTCTTTGTCTTTGTGTCCTTTGTTTCTGATTCTAGACTGTGCTATGTGCTTTGATTTTCCATTGTTCCTTTACGTACTTCAGTTCTTCAGTCCCAGGTACTGATTTAAATTTTGGATCTTCTACTTCCTCAGCCTCTAGTTATCCTCTTGACTTTTTAGTTACATACTTGTTTCTGGGTTTCTGGTCATATTGCAATATGTATTTCACTTCTTTAGTCTCTGTTACCATCCCTTCTCTGACCATCACATGATACTTCGTCTCTACTTTTCTTATGGTGTTTGTTTCTCTTGGTTACTTAAGTAAGGGTCTTATTAATCCTTCTAGATTATGAACTTTTGACAGCAGAGAGCAATTCTTATATGTATTTTTTAAGATTTTTATTTGTTTGTTTATTTTAGAGAGAGAGCAAGAGCATTAGTGGGAAGAGCAAAGGGAAGGGGAGAGAGAATCTGAAGCAATCTGCTCTCAGTACAGAGCCTGAGGTGGGGCTTGATCTCATGACCTGAGCCATGACCTGAGCCAAAATCAAGAGTCAAAGGCTTAACTTACTGTGCCACCCAGGTGCCATGAGAACAAGTCTCATAGAACTGGATGTACATTAATAGCATCAGATAATAAGCAATTATTTTTATCTTGTTCAGTGCTATTATGGTTATGGTTTTAAAGTTACTTATGTAAAAGAAATATATACTGAAATACTTGTAAGGTGAAATATGTGTCTGTCATTTATTTAAAAATACCCTAAGAAACAAGTCTGGGGATACAGAGAAGATAAAATAAGGGAAATAAAATATTGGCAGTTAGTAAAATTGAATTATGGTTACATTGGGAGGTCACTGTACTTTTTCTCTACTTATATGTTTGAAAATTTCCATAATAAAGGCTAAATTATATATAAATACAAGTTACACATAGCTATAAATGTAAATCAAAATAATGATAAATATAAATAAACGTCCATATTAAAATATTTATTCACAGAATTGGCTCCTGAAATTGCCCCTTCTTCTGGTCTGGAATGATTGCTGGATACCATAAATGTCTTCCTTACTCTTATCTAAAGGGGATGTCATCTGTGCTCACAATAGTTTCCTCTTTTCTGGGAATGGATCGAAACACAGGAGCAGGCCTCTAGTGGCCATACCTATGCTACATGGCACTGCTATGCTCCACCCAAGTTCATTGATCCAGATCCAGATGGACACACACTTGAGCCAGTCACACTCTTTCTTCATACTCTTTCTTCTGACAAACTTGTAAGAGAGAACCACACAAACTGTCAGATTGGAAGCCTGTGTGTTAATGGCAATGCTCAGAGATAAGGCCTATGAACTCTCACTGTGAGGTTTTTCTAGTTGCTTTTTTCCTTATCTTCCTGTGGTTTTTATGTCCACTTCTTCCATTGCTTCCAGTGCCTCAGTATTTGCCCAGTAAATCCCTCTCCTACTGTTTTTTGTTGAAGTCATCCAGAATTTGTTTCCGTTACCTAGAATAATAAAACTTATTTGATTGTCATCTGAATGAAATGAACTCATTCATATAATAAGGAACAGAATGTCTGAATTTAGCACATTTCTGCATATGAAACATTTTTATATGTTATTATGCAAAGGATTTCCTTTCTGCCTGTTTATTTTCCTACCTTCAACAATAATTATTGAGCACCTACTATGTGCCTACACTGTGACAAGTGCTGATTATGATGAGAAAAACAGAGAAAGTTATTGCCCTCATGGAGCTTACAGTTTTATGGGGGAGATAGGTATTATCAACTAATGATACTAGCCATTGTGTTATTATAGAGATGAGTATCCAAAAGGAAAGGAATATATTTCAAAGAAGGTGAAGAACTAGAGAAACCTGATTAAGAATGGGTGGGGAGTAGGGAGTCAACTTGATTTGAGGGATAAAAAATAAACAATTTATAATTATATGAGAGGACAGTGAAATGGAGATGGGAGTGAAAAGTCATTCTTGAAAAGTTGACTTCCAGAATTCTGTCCAATCAACAAAATAGATGGAAACAGAACTCCTACATGCAAACAGATATTTGTCACTGTCTGATTAATAATCAAGACTACATTGGAATCTGTTTAATGTTCACCATTAGGATAATAGTTAAACTAGTGCATTCACTTTATTATAAGATCAAAATCTCCCTGAGGTTTTACTGGCCAGAACTGTGTGACACATCTATACTTTCTAAGCTAGGTACCAGTAAGGGCAATGGTAGTGAATGGCTTAGAGAATAATCTTGATTTCTGACCCTCAGGCTAAAGAAAAGCTCACATCCCCTAAAGCACATGGGAATTAAATGAGCGTGACAGGTAACAAAAAGAAATGGCTATTACTTGGACAACCAACAATGTGTGAGGCAGATAAGTTAAGTGACCTGGGCAGGAGCTGTTCTATAGGAGTTGTATGAAGGGAAATTTGATTGGAGAGGGTTTGAGTGAGACTGAAAAGAAAAGAATTACAGCAGTAAGTATATATAACTCTTTTGAGAATTTTTGCTGTAAAAGCTAGAAGAGAAATGAAGTGGTAGATGGACAGTGATGTAGGGACCAAGAGAGATTTGTATCTAAAATTGGAGAAATTACTGCATGTTTAATGTTAATGGGTATGAGTCTATAGAAATGCAAAAGTTGAGATAAAGAAGAGAGGAAATGATGTTGATTAAGAGAGAGTTGGTAGGTATGAATGCACACATGGGAGATTGGTCTCAGGAGGAAGATAATTCATCCACAGTGATAGGAGGCAAGGAGGAGGCCATGGGCCCAGATGTGGTAGATGTGTAGATAGGGTAGGGAGCTTGTATAAACTCTCTTCTGATTGCTTTTGCAGAACCCCAACATGTAAAGTATTGAACAGGTTTCTCAGGCAGATTAAATTCTTGTGTGGCAAAGAATATTTCATTGTATCCCCATGAATAATTTCTATAATGTCTTGATTCTTGATTTTAACTAGGCTGATTGTTAGTACAGTAAGGTGATTGTTCTAAAACTATATTTATAAATAGATCCATGGGATCAGTGTTAGGATAGAAGGAAGTGTCCATGTACTTTGAATAAAATTCAAACTCCTTACTGGAGACTACAGATCCCTACATAATCTGATCTTTGTCTACCTCTCTAAACATATCAAATATTATCCTTCCCTTGCTTATTCTGTTCCAGCCAAATTGTCTGTCTTCCCCTCCCACCTACCCCCCCACCCATGTCAAACTCATTTTAGTTTTGTGATCTTTGTACTTCCTGTTTCCCTCTTCTTAGAACACTTTTCCATTGGATATGCATAGGGCAGTCTCACTTACATCATTTAGGGCTCAGTAAATCTCCCTAGTCCCTTTATCTAAAGTTGTGGTACCCTGACCAGCCACTAGTATATTACTGTATTTTGCTTCTTTGTAGTATTTAGCACTAACCAAAATTCAAAATTCTACTTCTTTCTTAATTTCTGCATCCCCAGCAATTAATATAGAGCCTAGCATATATTAGGTGCCCGAGTTCTTTTAAACAATTGAATATAAAAGGCTCTGTTCTTATCCTTAATTGCATTCAACCTTTTTTAAAAAATATTTTTATTTATTTATTTGACAGACAGAGATCACAAGTAGGCAGAGAGGCAGGCAGAGAGTGGGGGGGGCAGGCTCCCCAATAAGCAGAGAGCCCGATGCGGGGCCTTGATCCCAGGACCCTGAGATCATGACCTGTGCTGAAGGCAGAGGCTCAACCCACTGAGCCACCCAGGCACTCCACATTCAACCTTTTTATCAGCAACTTAGAAAAGGAGATAGAATAACATGCTTGTCAAATTTGTAGATGCTGCTAATTTAAATGGAACATATAAGTATCCCAATGTGTTGAAATGAAGTGCTGAAATAAAACTATTTTCACAGGGATGAAGAGAAAATGTCATGTTTTAGGTTAAAATGTTTTAGGTTAAAAAATTTATTATAGAATCATACCTCAGCAGTATTTTATGAATAAAAAGGCCCGGGAATTTTAATTATAGACTGCAGGGTGACTAAAATAGTTAAGCTGAATTAATAAAGGCACAATAGCCAGAAAATAGCACCCTGTATTCTGCTGGGTTAAACCCATAGCTGGAGCAGTGTGCTTGTTTAGGTTATTTGATTGTCTGAACATTTTTCTTACACTTACTTTTAAGTCATTATTTTTCAATGAGCAGTATAAATTGTTGTGTTAACTGGCCAGCAACTTCTGTTCTTGCAGGCAATATGAATGGAAAAGTGAACTTGTAATCAGGTAGCTGATTATTGACTGAAAGTAATAGTTATCTTTGATGACTTAGACTCTTGAGTTACCTCTGAACCAGGTATGTCTGAAGAGGGTATGATCCTTTCCTAAGGCTCCACCTCTCACTGGGCTCAGGTCTAGGGGTGACAGTGGTTTCCTGCCACTGCTGGTCTTTGGGGACTAAACGTGCCTTGTTGGGTTGGGTCCCCTAGTCCTGCTCTCATCCCTGTTAGAGACCCTTCTTTAAATTCTACTCAACATCTCAATTCCCTTTAGGACACTAATTGATAGCACAACTTTTGGGGTTCCTCAGGCTATAACATTTTAGGAGGGGCAAATTTTGCATTCCTTAATCATTATACACATATCCACAGTTGAAGTTATTTGTAATTATAACTTGTTGAGTACTAACACGTGCCTGATATCTTTCATGCCTTATTCCTAAGTCTTAGAGTTATAGAACAAGGTAGGCATTATTATTTTCATTTTACAGATGAGGAAATTGAAGCTACGAGAGGTGAGGTAATTTAGCCAGGTGATTGCTTATAAATGACAGAGACTTAAATCTCGAGTTTGACCCCAAGGCCCACATTGCTATTTCCATTATACCTACAACCTCTCTTATCTCCACCATGCACATTGGATTCTCTTTTGATAGTCTGATTACCTAGCTGGAATCTTAAGTTTTTCAAAGATAGATACTATATTTTATTCTTTTATCTTCATTGCTTAGCATAGTGTCAGGCACATGGGAGATATGCAACATATTTTTTGAAAGAGTGGATAGAGGAGAAATGTTGCTTACTTGTTAACCTGGATTTCTATTCTTTGGGAATACACATCAGATATTTGCTTTATATTTACTTCCCCATTAAAGTCCTTCATGCTCCCTTTCCCTTTTATCACTGGCCCTCACTTTTATGCACTTGATTTTCTTCTATATACATTCCTTGCTGAACATTTGGACATATCACACATCAGAGAAAAACATGTATATGACAACTTGGCAATGGTGAGAAAATAAAAATGCAAATAATGATAGTATCTATTTGGTGGGTCTGAGGTTAAGAGAAGTGGGAAGACATTGTTAAAAGCCACTTAAATCCTCCTGTACTTTTTCTTTCTTTTTTTTCCTCCTTTACTTTTTCTTAACATCTGTTGTTTTATTTGGATACACAATGGGTGGTGTTGATTCTGTCCCTGCCACTCGTAAAATGAGGAGTTCCACTTTGTATATTTTAGCATGTATATAGTAGATACATTGAGTTAGTTGTTTGTCATAGGTTATTATATGCACTGAAGCATATATATTTGTTTTAGAGGATGGCTTAAAAAATACCAAAGGAAGGACAGCAAATAACATGTCTGGACATTGTAATTCTCCTCATCTCCTTAGACATAGATCAGGCATGCTGATATATTTTATAAAATATTTAACAAAAATACTAGGCAAACTTAAGAGCCACAGTGTTCACTTGCAGCAGGATGTTCTATAGTAGGGAAAATGCAATCCAAGTCTTTGCTTTTATTCATGTAGTAATGCTCTGGCTTCTTCCTTAGGGCCTTTAATATGGAAACAATCAACTCAGAAGTCCTAGAATACTAAAATATTCCAAATAAACAAGAAAGTATTAGATTAGAGAAGAAATCTGACTCTAATTTTTAAAAAATTTTCTGATTAGTATATTCTTTTTTAAAAATTTATTCTGCCATTTATTTTTTTTTAATTAACATATAATGTATTATTGGCTTCAGGGGCATAGGTTTGTGAATCATCAGTCTTACACAATTCACAGCACTTACCATAGTCCCAGTGTCCATAACCCAGCCACCCTATCCCTTCCCTCACACTCCTCAGTAACCCTTAGTTTGTTTCATGAGGTTAAGAGTCTCTTATGGTTTATCTCCCGCCCAGGTCCCATCTTTTACAGTTTTTCCCTCCCTTCCTCCCATGAACCTCCATGCTGCCTCTCAAATTCCTTATATCAGAAAGATCATATGATAATTGTCTTTCTCTGATTGACTTATTTCACTCAGCATAATATCCTCTAGTTCTATCCATGTTGTTGCAAATGGCAAGATTTCATTTCTTTTGATGGCTGCATAGTATTCCATTGTTTATATGTATACTGCATCTTCTTTATCCATTCATCTATTGATGGACATCTAGGTTCTTTCTATAGTTTGGTTAAGGTGGACATTGCTGCTATAAACATTCAGGTGCATGTACCCCTTCAGATCACTACATTTGTATCTTTAGGGTAAGTACCCAGTACTGTGATTGCTGGGTCATAGGGTAGCTCTGTTTTCAACTTTTTGAGGAAACCTCCATACTGTTTTCCAGAATGGCTGCACCAGCTTGTATTCCCACCAACAGTGTAGGAGGGTTCCCCTTTCTCTACATCGTCGCCAACATCTGTCATTTCCTCACTTACGAATTTTAGCCATTATGACTGGTGTGAAGTGATATCTTACTGTGGTTTTGATTTGTATTTCCCTGATTCTGAGTGATGTTGAGCACTTTTTTTATATGTTTATTGGCCATTTGGATGTCTTCTTTGTAGAAATGTCTGTTCCTCTCTTTTGCCCATTCTTGATTGGATTATTTGTTCTTTGGGTGTTGAATTTGATAAGTTCTTTATAGATTTTGGATTAGCCCTTTATCTGATATGTCATTTGTAAATATCTTCTCCCATTCTGTTGGTTGTCTGTTGGTTTTGTTGACTGTTTCCTTTGCTGTGCAAAATCTTTTGATCTTGATGAAGTCCCAATAGTTCATTTTTGCCCTTGCTTCCCTTGCCTTTGGCGATGTTTCTAGCAAGAAGTTGCTGCGGCGAAGAGCTTGTTGCCTGTGTTCTCTTCAAGGATTTTGTTGGATTCCTGTCTCATGTTGAGGTCTTTCATCCATTTTGAGTCTATTTATGTGTGTGGTATAAGGAAATGGTCCAGTTTCATTCTTCTGCATGTGGCTGTCCAATTTCCCCAACACCATTTGTTGAAGAGACTGTCTTTTTTCCATTGGACATTCTTTCCTGCTTTGTCAAAGATTAGTTGATTATAGAGTTGAGGGTCCATTTCTGGGTTCTCTATTCTGTTCCATTGATCCATATGTCTGTTTTTGTGCCAGTGCCATACTGTCTTGATGATTACTCTTTGTAATAGAGCTTGAAGTCTGGAATTGTGACGTTGCCAACTTTGGTTTTCTTTTTCAACATTCCTCTGGCTATTTGGGGTCTTTTTTGGTTCCATATAAATTTTAGGATTATTTGTTCTATTTCTTTGAAAAAAAAATGGATGGTATTTTGATAGGTATTGCATTAAATGTGTAGATTGCTTTAGGTAGTCTAGACATTTTCACAATATTTGCTCTTCTAATCCATGAGCATAAAATGTTTTTCTGTCTTCCTCAATTTCTTTCATGAGTACTTTATAGTTTTCTGAGTACAGATTCTTTGCCTCTTTGGTTAGGTTTATTCCTAGGTATCTTATCGTTTTGGGTGCAATTATAAATGGGATGGACTCCTTAATTTCTCTTTCTTCTGTCTTGCTGTTGGTGTATAGAAATGCAACTGATTTCTGTGCATTGATTTTATATCCTGACACTTTACTGAATCCTGTATAAGTTCTAGCAGATTTGGAGTGGAGTCTTTTGGGTTTTCCACCTAAAGTATCATATCATCTGTGAAGAGTAAGACTTTGACTGCTTTTTTGCCAATTAGGATGCCTTTTATTTCTTTTTGTTTTTCTGATTGCTGAGGCTATCAGACTTTTAGTACTATGCTGAATAGTAGTGGTGATAGTAGACAGCCCTGCCGACTTCCTGACCTTAGGAGAAAAGCTCTCAGTTTTTCCCCATTGAGAATGATATTTGTTGTGGGTTTTTCATAGATGGCTTTGATGACATTGAGGTATGTACCTTTTATCCCTACACTGTGAAGAGTTTTGATCGAGAAAGGATGTTGAACTTTGTCAAATGCTTTTTCAGCATCTATTGAGAGTATCATATGATTCTTGTTCTTTCTTTTATTAATGTATTATATCACATTGATTGATTTGCAGATGTTGAACCAAACTTGCAGCCCAGGAATAAATCCCACTTGGTCGTGGTGAATAATCATTTCAATGTACTGTTGGGTCCTATTGACTAGTATTTTGGTGAGAATTTTTGCATCCATGTTCATCAAGGATATTGGTCTGTAATTCTCCTTTTTGATGGGGTCTTTGTCTGGTTTTGGGATCAAGGTAATGCTGGCTTCATAAAGTGAAGTTTGAAGTGAGTTTGGAAGTTTTCCTTCCATTTCTATTTTTTGGAACAGTTTCAGGAGAGTAGTTATTAATTCTTCTTTAAAAGTTTGGTAAAATTCCCCTGGGAAGCCATCTGCCCCTGGGCTCTTGTTTTGGGGAGATTTTTGAAGACCGCCTCAATCTCCTTACTGGTTATGGGTCTGTTCAGGTTTTCTATTTCTTCCTGGTACAGTTTTGGTAGTTGATATGTCTGTAGGAATGCATCCATTTCTTCCAGATTGTCAAATTTGCTGGTATATAGTTGCTCATAATATGTTCTTATAATTGTTTGTACTTCTTTGGTGTTGGTTGTGATCTCTCCTCTTGCATTCATGATTTTCCTGATTTGGGTCCTTTCTCTTCTTTTTGATAAGTCTGGCCAGGGGTTTATTGATCTTATTAATTCTTTCAAAGAACCAGCTCCTAGT
Source organism: Taxidea taxus jeffersonii (assembly GCA_003697995.1). NCBI lineage: Eukaryota > Metazoa > Chordata > Mammalia > Carnivora > Mustelidae > Taxidea > Taxidea taxus. The sequence continues at coordinate 10,324 of RCUC01079377.1, forward strand.
TTCATTGATTTGTTCTACCATTCTTTTGGTTTCTAATTCATAGATTTCTGCTCTGATCTTTGTTATTTCTCTTTTCCTGTTGGATTTAGGATTTCTTTGCTCCATTAGGTGTAGGGTTAGGTTGTGTATTTGAGACCTTTCTTGTTTCTTGAGAAAGGCTTGTATTGCTATATACTTTCCTCTCAGGACTGCCTTTGCTGTGTCTCACAGATTTTGAACAGTTGTGTTTTCACTCTCATTTGTTTCCATGAATCTTTTTAGTTCTTCTTTATTTCCTGGTTGACCCATTCATTCTTTAGTAGGGTGCTCTTTAGCATCCATATATTTGAGTTCTTTCCAACTTTCCTCTTGTGGTTGGGTTCTAGTTTCAAGGCACTATGGTCTGAAAATATGCAGGGAATGATCCCAATCTTTTGGTACCAGCTGAGACCTGATTTGTGACTCAGGATGTGATCTATTCTGGAGAATGTTCCATGGGCACTAGAGAAGAATGTGTATTCTGTTGCTTTGGGATGGAATGTTCTGAATATATCTGTGATGTCCATCTGGTCCAGTGTGCCATTTAGAGCTTTTATTTCCTTGTTGATCTTTTGTTTAGATTATCTGTCCATTTCAGTGAGGGGGTGTTGAAGTCCTCTATTATTATTGTATTATTGTTGATGTGTTTCTTTGATTTTGTTATTAATTGGTTTATATAGTTGGCTGCTCCCATGTTAGGGGCATAGACATTTAAAATTGCTAGATCTTCTTGTTGGACAGAGCCTTTGAGTATGATATAGTGTCCTTCCTCATCTCTTATTATAGTCTTTGTCTTAAAATCTAATTTATCTGATATAAGGATTGCCACCCCAGCTTTCTTTTGATGTCCATTAGCATGGTAAATTTTTTCCCACCCCCTCACTTTAAATCTGGAGGTGTCTTTGGGTCTAAAATGAGTTTCTTGTAGACAGCATATCAATGGGTCTTGTTTTTTTTAAATCCATTCTGAAACCCTGTGTCTTTTGATTGGGGCATTTAACCCATTTACATTCAGGGTAACTATTGAAAGATATGAAATTAGTGCCATTGTGTTGCCTGTAAGGTGTCTGTTACTACATATTGTCTCTGTTCCTTTCTGGCTTGTTACTTTTAGGCTCCCTCTTTGCTTAGAGGACACCTTTCAATATTTCCTGTAGGGCTGGTTTGGTGTTTGCAAATTCTTTTAGGTTTTCTTTGTCCTGGAAGATTTTGTCTCTCCTTCTATTTTCAATGATGGCCTAGCTGGATATAGTGTTCTTTGTTGCATATATTTTTTATTTAGTGCTCTGAATAGATCATACCAGTCCTTTCTGGCCTATCAGGTGTCTGTGGATAGGTCTTCTGCTAATCTAATGGATCTACTGTTGTATGTTATAGGCCTCTTATCCCAAGTTGCTTTCAGGATTTTCTCTTTGTCATTGAGACTTGTAAGTTCTACTATTAGATAATGGGGTGTTGACCTTTTTTTATTGATTTTTGAGGGGGATTCTTTATGCCTCCTGGATTTTGATCCTTGTTCCCTTCATCAAATTAGGGAAATTCTCTGCTATAATTTGCTCCAATATGCCTTTTGTCCCTCTCTCTTTCTTGTTCTTCTGGGTTCCCAATTATTCTAATATTGTTTTATCTTATAGTATCACTTATCTTTCGAATTCTCCCCCATGGTCCAGTAGTTGTTTACCTCTTTCTTTTCCAGCTTCTTTTTTCCCCATTATTTGGTCTTCTATATCACTAATTCTCTCTTCTGCCTTATTTATTCTAGCAGTAAGAGCCTCCATTTTTTATTGCACCTCATTAATAGCTTTTTATTAATTTCACCTTCGTTAGACTTTAGTTCTTTTATTTCTCCAGAAGGGATTTTATTTCTCCAGAAGGGGATTCTCTATTATCTTCCATGCTTTTTTCAAGTCCAGCTAACACCTTGATAATGATCATTCCCTGAACATTTTCAGAATATATATATATATACACATACGTGTACATGTACATATGTATATATGTATATGCATATATATGTATGTATATATACATGCGTATATATACACATACGTATGTATATATATTCTGTATATATATATTCTGTATATATATACATATCTGTATATGTACATGTATACGTATGTATATATATTCTGTATATATATATTCTGTATATATATACAGATGTATATACATCTGTATATATATACACATACATATATATGTATATGCATATATATGTATGTATATATACATACGTATATATACACATACGTATGTATATATATTCTGAAAATGTTCAGGGAATCATCATTATCAAGGTGCTAGCTGGACTTGAAAAAAGCATGGAAGATAATAGAGAATCCCCTTCTGGAGAAATATACATATACATATACATATTTTATATATATATATACATATATATATTAATACTAGACTTGTGAATAGAACAAAGCCACACACCTGATTTTGGGTGTATTTTGGTCTGTTAGAGGAAACTACCTCTCAAAATTTTAAAGAAAGAAAAACATATATGTACAAAAATAATGGTAAGCATGATGAAGGGATGGAATAGGACTATAACCATGAAAATTTAAAAAGATTCTAAAAAAGGAATTGATAAGATAAGAAGTTGGTTGAAAAAAAAGAATTAAAAAAAAAAAAGAGGAAAGAAACTGATCAGGCTGGAGACTAGAACAAAGCCATACACTAGATTTAGGGTATATTTTCATCTGTTAGAAGAAATTGTATACCAAAATTTTAATGAAAGAAAAACTAATATATATATATATAAAACAAGGTTAAATAAAATGAAGGGATAGAATATGACTGTAATAGTGAAAATTAAGAAGAATTTTTTTAAAAAGGTATTGGTAAGATAAAATAGTTTAAAAAGTTCAGAAAGTAAAGAGAAAAATTAAAATAAATAGAATAAGAAAAAAATAAAATTAAAAAAATTTAACTTTGAAAGACTGAAGAATCATGGGGAAAAAGCCATGAATTCTATGTGCTATATTCCCATAGCTCTGGAGTTTTGTAGTTCTTAGTGACTGGAAATTTGCTCTTGACTGGATATTCTTGCTAATCTTCTGGGAAAGAGGCCTGTTGCAGTGATTCTCAAATGTCTTTGCCCAAGGTGGAATTGCACCACCCTTGCCAGGGCTGGCAAAGTAATGTGCTTGGTTTTGCTCTTGGTAGATTTTGTTCCCTGAACACTTTCCATACAGCTTTGGAGGATGAGAATGGAAATGATGGCCTCCCATCTCAGGCTCCATAGGAACCAGGAGTTTGGGGCCCCACTCCTCAATGTGCCCCCAGTGAAAAGCAGTCAATCACTCCTGTCTCCCTGATCTCTGGCCCCACTCCATGGTCACCCAGCCTGTGACCGAGTTTCTATCTCTGGTGCATTGCCCCATTTGGAGTCTCCAAACTCAGAAGATTCCTGTAGCGCTCTCTTGTGCCACTCCTCCTGGAGGAGGTAAGTGAGGGTATCCCCAGATCTGCCACTTGTGGGGTCCATGCTTGAAGAGCAGTGGCCCGACTGCACCTCAGATCATGGTTTAAGGTAACCTCGAGCTGAGAGCCTACTCCTCAGCTCCGTCTATGCAGCCAGCTTCCTGATACCTGGCAGCTCTGCCACACGCAGACTCCCCTGATCTTTTTGTGACCCGCAGGTTCTGAGACCACACTGTCCCTGTGAGAGCTCCAACCCCCACTTAGCCTCTGGAGCGACATCCCTCAGTGGAGCAGACTTTTGAAAGTTCTGATTTTGTGTTCCACTGCTCTACCACTTGCCAGGAGCCAGCCCCTCCCCCCAGGTCTAGCTTCCTGTATATCGCCTTGGATTCACTTTTTCACCTGTTCTCCTTTCAGAAAGTGGTTGCTTTTCTGTTCTAGAATTGCTGCTCTCCTTCTCTTTGATCTCCTGTTGAGTTTGTAGGTGTTCAGAATAGTTTGATAACTATCAAGCTGAACTCCTGGGACCTGATGATATTTAGGTCTCCTGCTCCTCTGCCATCTTGCTCTCCTTCCCTGACTAGTTTATTCTTATTAAACTTTCTTCTAACATCTTATTGTGAAAAATTTCAACTCAACAAAAAGATCAGAAGAGTAGTAAAATGAATATCCATACACCCTCCTCCCAGATTAACTAATTGTTCACATTGTGCCACATATGTTTTATCCCCTTTTATAATGAATAATAATTACTTTTTGGGGCATTTAGAGCAGATAGCTAATAAAAATTTCATGCTTATTTTATTACCTTTAGTAGCAACTAGATTTATAAACTCTGTGAGGGTAGGAACCAGGCCTGTTTTGCACATTGCTGCATCCCTGGCATCTAACATAATGTTTGCCATGTAGTAGGAGGTCAATAAATATTCATCAATGGGGTGAATGGTGAATGAAAAGAAAGAAATTAAATCAGTCTGATCTTAAAGCAAAATATCCAAAAGTATACTCAAGTTTTAAGGGAAATATGTCTAAATCCTCCTCTTACCTCTCTAGGCACTTATTATAAAGTCTTTCATCACATATGTGCTTATTAAGTATTCCCTGAAGAAAACTTGATTAGAGTATCCAAAATAGTCCTGACTATGATCAAACTTTGGAAAATAAGCCTCAAAGATAAAAACTTAGTGGGTGAGTTTATTCAGAAGGGGACAATTCATGAATGGATCTGGTGTCTTAGCTGGTCCCTGTTGCAAGTTTAAGTCCTAGAGCTGGAATTCAGGGAAGAGGACAAACAATGAACAGAGAACAAGAGAAAAAAAAAAAAAAGCAAAATTAATGAAAACTACTACACAGGAATTCTTAGACATATAAAATACATTCTTGAGAGTGAAGGCTAAGTTTTGAGATTGGGGGATTTATAGAGGTTATTCTCTTATGTAGATCTTCCCTTCTGTGGAGGAATCCACTACAAAGTAGAATTTCTATTCTTTTATATGTTTCTTACTAAAATGACCACATCAAAACATAAGAAATAGATAAAAAGAATCTCAACAGAATATTTCCTCTTTGCCTACATAATAAAGTTCAAGTATCTTAGTATATAATTCAAGATCCTCTGCAAAAATAACTCCCATCTGTCTTGAGGCCTTCATTTTACCTCTTTTATGCCTAGCTTGGTTTGGTCCAAGAGTGGTGGTCCAGACTTTTCCTAACCATGTTCTGTGGGACTCTAGTGCCCCTTATAGTAAGCATCTAGTATCTCTAATAAGAATATCTGGTGTTAAAAATTTTGCATGGTGAAAAAGTTGGGAAAATGTTTCATATTAGAGTCCAGGCCTACCTACTGTAGGTTCAATGAAAAATGAACCTCATTAGCTCAATCAGAACTACATTAGCCCAGTTAGAGGATCTAAAAAATTCTGCAGTGAGAAACCAGTTTAATGTATGGTTTACCAAACTTACTTGACCAAGAAATTTTTTTTGGCTGGCAGAATATTTATTAACACCATGAAAGATACTTGTTATCTCCAGAATGCAGTTTGCAGAATGCTGCTTAACCATCATAATACTTAGAATTCCTTGAATGTTGCTCATGTCGTTCTGACTGGAATAATTTATTTTAAAAAAGCCCCCATCCTTAAAAAGATATTCCAAGGGACTTACAGGAAGGAAGCCACAAAAGACAGGGAGTAGTTGTGGAACTAATTCCAGGATTTAGACCCATGTTTAAATGTTCTCCAAGGTCCGTAATCAGCTGACTATTATAAAGTTGGAAGTATAGTCTTTAAGTACAGTGCTTCTGCATTCTCTCCTTATTTTGACTAATTGCAACCTCAGAATTTGGTGTCATTTACATTTTAGTCTTTGGGATAAAGATTTTTAGAATCAAGGAATTTGTACAGTCATCCTATGTGTGGAATGATGGAATGATAATTGAAGCAAATTGTTTCCATGAAGTTAATAAGTTAATAATTTTTTAGATCCTCTAACTGGGCTAATGTAGTTCTGATTGAGCTAATGAGGTTCATTTATCATTGAACCTATAGTAGGTAGGCTTGGGCTCTAATATGAAACATTTTCCCAACTTTTTCACCATGCAAAATTTTTAACACCATTGGTAAGTTCAGAAGTGTCACCTGTTGAGTTTCACAGGATTTATTCAAATGAGTGTCAATTATTGAAAGAATGACAAACATTTTTGGGAATGAGTCATGCAGGCTTGCAGCCAGCCCCAAAGGGTTTGTATATGACGTAGAGCACTATTAATATATACCTCACCGTGCTTACCATCTGGCATCTCCAGGAGCAGTGGACGATTAATTGGTGCCATTGACTGAGGCCAGCTGGGATTCCATTATTGGAGAGGGAGGTTAGACGAAGACTCTTCTGCTGCTGCTGGGTCTGCTGCTGTCCTGGGAGAGTGGATGGGTTTTGGGAGACAAGGCGGTCTCAGACACAGAACTCCAGGAAATGTCCACCCAGGAGAGTAAGTACATTAATAAATAAATTAAAAATGGTCCCAAAGGGGTAAAACAGATAAAGCCTTAATAGAACAAATAAATGAAGGTGCACTAGCCACTACTTGGCAACTCAGAAGAGGCCAAGAAGAAGAAAGAAGATGAACTACATGATACTAAGGATTCTGAAATGAAGCTTCAGACATCCAAGGGGGTGTGCGATGACACCATGGTGGCCCTCTGGGAGAAGTATAAGCCCTGCCTGACACAGACTTTCATGAAGTTCTACACACATGTCTGTAGAACCAGCTTCCACCTGGTTGGCTGTCAGCTTAAGTTGTTCCTGAACTGGTTCTCCCAGCTACTTTTGGATTAATGGTGGCCTCATGGACTCCCTGCTGGGGAAAACTTGCAGCAGACCCATGCCCTGGACTCATGCAGGACAGCTTCAACCGAACATCTAGCATCATAGACAAGATTTTCCAGGACAGACTTTTCACCTGTGTGCCACAGGATACTTCTGCTACTCACCCTTCAGCTCATTCTAGGAGAGGCCTCTCTTCTTCAATCCCAAGTCCTGTATCACCCAGAATAGAATATATTTCCCTGCATATTAATCCTTGAACTTCCACTACATGTTTTGGCCCCTCTTTGACATAACATACCAGGCTCAATAGGCCCTGGATTTCACCTTCATAGAATTCCCTAACACTTCCCAGTGGAATTCACAGAAGACAACCAAGACCATGCCATGTTCAAGGAGATCCATCACAACTCCACAGCTTGACTGAGGATGAAATACCAGTGTGACAAATGCCAGGAGATCTTTTCAGTGGACTGTCCGACTGACAACCCTTCTCAAGTCCAGCTGTGACAGGAGCTTAACAGTTCCCTCCAGCTTGTGGAGAAGTTCACCAAAGTGTACCCTGAGCTTCTGCAGTCCTCCCAGGAAAAGGTCAATACATCCTCTCTGCTGAAGCAGCTGAATGAGCAATGTATCTGGGTGTCCAAACTGGCTACTCTCACTCAAAGTTAAGAGCCGTTCTATCTTCAAGTCACTATGATGAGTTCCCAGACTACTGACTCTAACATTCCCTCTGGCCTCACTCATTAAGGTGATATCAGAGCTCTTTGACTCTGGCTTCATCACTGCGATGGTCCCAGAAGTCTCCAGGTATAATTGTAAGTTTATGGAGACTGTGGCAGAGAAAGCTTTTCAGGAATACTGCCAAAGAACTGGGAGAATGAAATGTGAACGTTACCTCTCCAAATATGGGAGTGTCTGAATTTGGTTGTCTCCAAGATGAGCCATAGGCCCCTAGAGAGAGCTCTGCATGTCACCAAGTGACCAGGCCTTGCCTTGAGGCCCTCCTGTCCCCTCACCCAGCCTTTCCTCCCTCTGGACTCTTCACTGTAATGCCTGCGTTTACTAATCATGGGAAGAAATCCCCTAACTCAATAAAACCACCAGTGTGAAAAAGAAAGAAAAAGAATGACATACATTTAAATAAGTAAAATAAAATGAGAATCTTTCTTGGTGAACAGAAATGACATTTATTGGGGCGCCTGGGTGGCTCAGTGGGTTAAGGCTGCTGCCTTTGGCTCGGGTCATGATCTCAGGGTCGTGGGATCGAGCCCCGCATGGGACTCTCTGCTCTGCGGACAGCCTGCTTCTTCCTCTCTCTCTGCCTGCCTCTCTGCCTACTTGTGATCTCTCTCTGTCAAATAAATAAATAAAATCTTTTTTTTTTTAAAGATTTTATTTATTTATTTGTCAGAGAGAGAGCAGGAGCGAGCACAGGCAGACAGAATGGCAGGCAGAGGCAGAGGGAGAAGCAGGCCCCCCGCCGAGCAAGGAGCCCGATGCGGGACTCGATCCCAGGACGCTGGGATCATGACCTGAGCCAAAGGCAGCGCTTAAGCAACTGAGCCACCCAGGCGTCCCAATAAATAAAATCTTTTTTAAAAATAAAGAAATGACATTTATTGACATATGCTTGAGTGCTTATTTAGACAAATAGAGAATGGATGAACTATTTGTATTGAATACTCATTACTTTGTTAGTTTCTCTGAGATGCTCATAAATTATGTCATTTATTCACTAATTTTTTCAATTTACTGCAAAGAGGTAATTTTCATGGTTTTTTCCATGTTTCTGCACATCTTGTGAGCAGAGTTAGTGATAGCCTTTTGTTCTGGATGATCTTTTCAAAGATGTCTGGGACTGAACAGAAGATAGAGATAATATCTCCCTCTGGAGCAGAGGGCCAGTCTGTTTGCTGTCCAGTATGATTATTTTCATTACTGTCCTCTTGAGCAGCTTTGGACAGGTTTTCTTGTAGTCCAATCTCTTATAAGAAAAAGTTGGGCTTTCTCAAGCTCAGGGTATCTCAGCTATGATGCAAACCCATTGGGTGAGCAGCACTTGCCTAGGATGCTCTGTGTAACCAATGGAACTTGAGGGATAGGAGGAACCAACACAAACATAAATTTCAAGGTGTTGACTATGCCATAAGTAACACAGTCTTTTGTCTGCAACCCAAGAGTCATGTGTCTTTTGCCACTATCCAAAAAACCTATGGCAGACTAACTTGTTAGCTTGCAGAAGTTGGCAAAATCTCAACTGTGACAATATTCTTAGTATTGTTGTAACAATTTTTGATACTTGTAGGAAGCATCATCTTCAGGGATATGGATTGGAAAGGTTTTTTTCCTGGATGTCATCAAGGCTTCACCTGAATCAGGATCCCTGGTATGGGTCATTACTGGATGATCGGGGTGGGGCAAATTTGAATCTGGAGGGAAAAGCATTGCTGGCCTGAGGCAAATATCAAGTGAACAGGGTTGATTGGTCTTATCTAAGAAAAGCCATCTAAGCTGTATTTGAAGTAGACCTGAATGAGTGAACAGACTAGGAAGCAGGCAGCCCTCAAGAGTTAGGAAGGCTCATGTAAGCACATATCCCAAACAAAAGTGGTCAGAAGCTGGATGGCAAAAAGTAACCACTTGATTCCTTTTTATTCTAGAGCACGTCTTTTCATACAGAATGGGTTCTTTTTCCTCCTCCAAAAGTGATCCTTGTGTAAGACTTCGAGTTCTTAAATTGCTAGGTCCTTGGGCTGTTCTAGTCCCAGATCTGGCAGACCCTAGTCATTGTCACTATTAGTGTTTAAAGAAAATGATGTTCTTTGCCTGATCAGGAACATTGGCTGAACTGTGATATTTTCCTTTTTTAGGGTCTGCTGGTTCCTGGTGTCCGGTTGCCTAGGCTCTTCTCCAGGATAGGCTTCTGCTCCTGGGACAAGTAACACTTAACTATTGGGGTGAAAGTATGACACTTTGAGCCTTAAGAGATCACTCGGGACAAATAAAAACAACCAACCAAACAAACAAACAAAACAAGTTAATAGTGGCTTCAGTAGTAACAGATTTCCAAACGATGTGTCATTCAGTTTTCTCAGTATAAACAGTTACGATTCCCTCAGGAATTTGGAACTGTTGGTTGTGCTCTTTCTAAAGTGGAATGTGGTTAAAATAACATCAGTCAATCCAAGCTGGCAGGCCAAAGCAGTGGTGGCTAAGCCTCTTTGTACTCATAAATAGTCTTATGAAAATGGATATGCCATGAAATGCAATGGTCACTGCATGATCATGTGAAATTGTATAAAGAAAATTCTCCAGATATTTCAGAGGGGCCCTAATTATTGTGCCCCTCTGAATAGCTTATCAGTCATTCTAAAAGTGTTATTGGCAGGATCAACAAAAATACAAATTATTACCATCATCATCATTATTTTTTTTTTTTTGAGAGAGAGAGAGAGAGAGACTGTGAGTGGAGAGGGGCAGAGGGAGAGAGAGAATTTTAAGCAGGCTCCATGCCCAGTGCAGAACCTGGCATGGGGCTCCATCTCAAGACCCTGGGATCATAACCTGAAACTGAAATCAGGAGTCAGACACTTAGCCAACTTGAGTCATCCAAGCACCCCACAAATTTTCATTACTTTAAGGAGAACATTTAGGAGCAGTTTATCTTAGAAATGTATAGTCATAGGTTGCCTTTCAGTTTGATTATTCTTATATAATACGCTTATATAATCTTATATATAAGCAGTGGGTAACATGCTTCTGGAAGTTGAATTTGGAATAAAAAAGGCCACATGAGTTGTTGTATATCCCAAAGTATAGGCTATATGCTTATATATAGCCTATACTATAGTATAGGCTATATTCTTACATAATATGCTTATATAATCTTATATATAAGCAGTGGGTAACGTGCTTCTGGAAGTTGAATTTGGGATAAAAGAGGCAACATGAGTTGTTGTATATCCCAAAGTATAGGCCTTGGTCTCGAAGCAGGACTGGCTGTCATAAACCAAGTTTAAGAGCAATCCAAGAGAAGCAGGTAGGATGAGAAGGCATTACGAATTCTAGATCCCATTGGATTTTAGGACAGCTAGCTAAGAGCGAAGATTAGAAGTACAGGAAAGCAAAAGAAATGTTTAGCTTGGTGGCAGAGAATGGGAAAAGGAAATGCAGGTAGAAAGACTATTCAGGCTTATCTGTGGCTCAGGGTAAGTAGGACCACTATAAGCAAAACAAAGCACCAGACAAGTGTCTGACCAGACTGCTTTAACAGGGCAAACTAGGGAGCTACAAAGAACCTGCAAACTACAACCCAGTCTGTTATGTGCATGGTGATAGCTGTGTTGTTAGGAGAACCTAGAGCAAGACTGGGGAAGTTTGTGCCTCCCTCCTTTGGCTAGAGAACAAAATTTCTCTGATGGGGAGGGTTCTCTCCAGGCTGGGTTGGTTAAGAGCCTCTCATCCAAGTCTGGAATTAGTATAAGCAAGAGTAGAGCTAAAGCTAAATGCAGTAATTCAGAGGGGAGATTTATATACACTATCAAACTGAGAGACAAGAAGGTATCAGAAGTTCTGAGAAGGAGTTGGGGTAAGCATTCCTTTTTATTCAGTGTATATTATGTGCCAGGCTCTATGCTAGGGTTTGGGATTACAAAGCTGAGAAGACAACACCTCTGATAATTTAGAGTGCCATTGCTAAACTAGATAAGCTGATTGCAATCAAGTGTGGTAAGGACCATGGTATAAAGATTACTATAGGACTCTCCTGGAGTACACAAGGTGGGGGTGAAGGCAGAGATTATAAAAGATGGCCTCCTGGAAGAGGTGATCATCAAGTTATGTCAAGAAAGATGAGTAGAGGGGAGGCAAGTAAAGATGAAGATTTTCTAAATTGAGAATTACAGAATTACAGTTACAGAATGATTCATTCTGTAACCTTCAAGGTTTTAGGGTAAATGAGGCGGGAGAGCCATGAAGAGCATCACATATTCTCTACAGTGGTGGAGAAACTCAACCACTCAGTTTTTGATTTCTCAGAGCAGCTCCACTCATGGAAAATAGTGGCTGTCTTAATTACCTTTGTGCCCTCTCTAGGCAAGCTATCTTGTGAGGGTTTCCTCACAATTTCTCACAGAGTCCAAACTCTCTCTTCAAGGGCCAGAGGGTGTAGAGGGAGTAGAAATGGCCTCTTTATTTCATATATACTCACATGCTGAGATGCCAACTCTCTCCCCCGTTGACTTTGGAATGAGGTCACAAACCAGCATACAAACCAGCATTTTTCTGTGAATTCTCCCCTTAGCAGAGGGATATGGACCCATATCAATAAATAGCAAACTCTGGAGCATGTGCTAAGGACAGACAATTTGGGGACCTTTCCCCTGAGGAGAACAGGTCTATTATATCCTTTAGGTCTTATAGTCCTTGGGCTAAATTCATATTTACCATCTTTCTTTCTGGTTTAAATATGTTGCAGAAAATGAAAATGTCATGTTTGTTTAGTACTGCTTAGATATTATCTATGGTGGTGGATTGTTGCTATGAATATTTGTTATGAATGTTCAAAAAGGCAGAGTGTGGGCTAAAGTGAAAGTACAAGAACACTGTATTAACCACAAGATTCTGATGGTTCTGGTGCTAAAAGGCAAGTTATGTGGCTTGCGTTGCCCACCTCATGTGGCTATTTGTAAGATTAAATCACAAAAGGTATATGAAAAGGAGGTGTCCCTAGGATACTATATAAACATAAGATGTTATTATTTGACTTGTTCCTTATCTAGCTTGCTAAAAAAGAACATTTTTTCTTTTGAAGTGTATCTTTTAGCTAAGAATGAGTTACCATGGTATTAGAGATACTTTAATGAAACATTGACAAATAAATGAAAAAAACAATAAAATGTGGTTGTTCATGAGTTTAAAAAAAACCTCCAATATAGTTAACATACAGTGTAAATGAGTTTCAGGTGTACAATATAGTGATTCATCACTTCCGTATAGTACGCAGTGCTCATCACAGCAAGTGCATTCCTTAATCCCCATCACCTATTCCACCCATTCACCCACACACCTCCCCTCTTGTAACCTTCCATTTGTTCTCTAAGGTTAAGAGTTTATTTCTTGTTTTCTCTTTCTCTCTTTTCCTTTGCTTGTTTGTTTTGTTCCTTAAATTCCATGTGCAAGTGAAATCATATGGCCTTTGTATTTCTCTGACTTATTTCACCTAGCATAATACTCTAGCTCTATCCACATCATTATAAATGGCAGGATTTCATTCTTTTTATGGTTGAGTAGTATTCCCATTGTGTGTGTGTATGACACATACACACATATACACATATGTATGTATATCTCACATCATATATGTGTACACACACACACACACACACATATATATATATATATATATATATATCTCATCTTCTTTATCTATCAGTTGATAGAGGTGGCTCTTTCCATAATTTGGCTATTACTGATAATGCTGCTATAAACATCAGGGTGCATGTGCCCCTTTGAATCAGTATTTTTGTATACTTTGGGTAAATACCTAGTAGTGCAATTGCTGGGTCATAGGGTAGTTCTATTTTTAACTTTTTGAGGAATCTCCAATTCATTTCCATAGTGGCTGCACCAATTTTCATTCCCACTAACAGTGCAGGTGGATTCCTTTTCCTCCACATCCTTGCCAACATCTGTTGTTTCTTGTGTTATTAATTTTAGTCATTCTGACAGGTGTGAAGTGATAGCATTGATTTGCATTTCCCTGATGATGAGTGAGGTTGAGTATCTTTTCTTGTGTTTGTTGGCCTTCTGGATGTCTTCTTTGGAGAAATGTCTGTTCATGTATTCTGCCCATTTTTGAATTGGATTGTTTTTTGGGTGTTGAGTTGCATCAGTTCTTTTTAGATTTTGGGTTCTAACCCTTTATTGGATATGTCATTTGCAAGTATCTTCTCCCATGTTGTAGGTCGCCTTTTAGTTTTGCTGATTGTTTCCTTACATGTGCAGAAGCTTTTTATTCTGATGTAGTCCCGATAGTTTAGTTTTGCTTTTATTTCCTTTAGGAGACATATCTAGAAAAATGCTACTATGGCTGATGTCAGAGATATTACTGCCTGTGTTCTCCTCAAGGATTTTTTTGTTTCATGCCTCACATTTAGGTCTTTAATCCATTTTGAGTTTATTTTTGTGTATGGCATAGGAAAGTGGTGCAGTTTTGTTCTTTTGTGTAGCTGTCTAGTTTTCCCAGCACCATTTGTTGAAGAGACTTTTTTCCTATTGCATATTTTGCTTCCTGTGTTGAAGATTAATTGACCACATAATTGTGAGTTTATTTCTGGGTTTTCTATTCTGTTTAATTGATCTATGTGTCTATTTTTGTGCCAGTACCATGCTGTTCTGATTACTACAGCTTTATAGTATAACTTGATGTCTGGGATTGTGATTCCTCCAACTTTGCTTTTCTTTCTCAAAATTGCTTTGGTTATTTGGGGACTTTGTGGTTCCTTGCAAATTTTAGAATTGTTTATTTTAGTTCTGTGGAAATGCTTTTGGTATTTTTAAAAAAGATTTTATTTATATATTTGACACACAGAGAGAGATCACAAGTAGGTGGAGAGGCAGGCGGGGCGGGGGGAGCAGACTCTCTGCTGAGCAGGGAGCCTGATGTGGGGCTTGATCCCAGGACCCCGAGATCATGACCTGAGTCGAAGAGCAGAGACTTAACCCACTGAGCCACCCAGGTGCCCTTGCTTTTGGTATTTTTTATAAGGACTGCATTAAATCTGTAGAATGCTTTGAATAGTATAGGCATTTTGACAATATTTGTTTTTCCAATCCAGTGAGTGATTCTTTGTATCATATTTAATTTCTTTCCTCGATGTTTTATAGTTTTCAGGGTACAGGCCTTTCACCTCTTTCATTAGTTTTATTCCAAAGTATGTGATTATTTTGGGTGCAATTATAAATGGATTTGTTTTCTTAATTTGTCTTTCTGCTGCTTTATTATTAAAGTAAAAATGTAAAAGATTTCTGCACATTGATTTTGCATCCTGTGACAAAATTTGTATCCTGAATTCATTTATCAGTTCTAGTAGTTTTTTGGTGGAGTCTTTAGGGTTTTCTATATGTAGTATCATGTCATCTGCAGATAGCGAGAGCTTTACTTCTTTCTTTCTAATTTGGATGCCTTTTATTTCCTTTGTTGTCTGATTGCTACAGCTAGGACTTCCAGTACTATGTTGAATAAAAGTAGTGAAATTGGACATCCTTGTCTTGTTCCTGACCTTAGGGGAAAAGCTCTCAGTTTTTCATCATTGTGTATGATGTTCACCATGGGCTTTTCATATATGGCCTCTATTGTGTGGAGGTTTGATCCCACTAAACCCATTTTGTTGGGGGATTTTTAAAAAAATCACGAATGAATGCTGTACTTCATCAGATGCTTTTTATGCCTCTATTGAAAGGGCCATATGGTTTTTATCCACTCTTGTTGATGTGATGTATCACGTTGCTTGATTTATGAATATTGGATCACCCTTGCTTCACAGAAATAAATCCCACTCAATCACGGTGAATGATCTTTTTTGGACATACTGTTGGATTCAGTTTGCTACTATTTTGTTGGGGATTTTTGCATCTATGTTCCTTAGAGATATTGATCTGTAATTCTCTTCTTTTGTGGTGTCTTTATCTGGTTTTAGTATTAGGGTGAGATTGGACTCATAGAATGAATTTGGAAGTTTCCCTTTTTCTTCTATTTTTTGGAATAGTTTGGGAAGATTTGGTAGAATTTGGTAGAATTTGCCCATGAAACTGTTTGGTTCTGGACTTTGTTTATTGGGAGGTTTTTGATAACTGATTCAATTTCATTGCTGGTAACTAGTCTGTTCAAATTTTCTATTTCTTTCTGCTTCAGTTTTGGTAGATTATACATTTCTAGGAATTTATCCATTTCTTCTAGCTCATCTAATTTGTTGGCATATAGTATATCATAATATTCTTTCACAATTGTTTGTATTTCTGTGGTACTGCTTGTTATTTCTCCTCTTTCATTTCTGATTTTGTTTGAGTCAACTCTTATTTTTGATGAGTCTGGCTAAAGGCTTATCAATTTTGTGGATCTTTTCAAAGAACCAGCTTTTGGTTTCATTGATCTTTTATATT
>RCUC01079383.1:0-15222 GCA_003697995.1 Taxidea taxus jeffersonii
TTTTTTTTTTAGTCAAGAAACTTTAGATTTTAAACATATTTTTCTCTGTTTATATTTATATTAAAAACTAAGAGATACATTTTAATTAATGATGTGCTTAAACTGTCAATCATATTTAGTTAAATCTTAGCTTAAATAATTTACAAAACAATAGGAACAAAATAATATTTTCATGTTCAAGGAGTTAGCAATTTGTTAGTTGTTGAAAGTCAGATAAAATCGAAATAAAGCACAAAGTTATCACAAATGGAAACTTTAGTATTCCACCAGTCAAAAAGGGGGAACCATTTTGTTCAGAAATATGACACTGGCATTTTTTTATATCAAACTTGAATTTTCACTACTCTATTCTTTCTAAAGTCAGTCTTTAAAGCAGGATTTAAGTGCCATTTACTTCCACTTACAACCCATTACTGGTTATTTCTCTTACTTCATTTTCAAACGTTTATGTAACTCAAAGCATCAGTATCACAGCGCTGGGCCTCCTCCCCCTTTCCACACGGCTGATTTTGCTGTACGTATGTGCATTTCTCCAGCATCGTCAATTTCACCCAAGCCTTCATCATTCAGACTTTTCTCCACTTCTTAAACCAGTTTTGACTTCAGGACAAACTGGAGGAAGCCTTCCAGAAAATAAAGGTCCTTCAAACAAACCAACATTCTAGGCCTTAAGCTATCAAACAAAATCTCCAAAGAACCAACAAAACACCCCCGGTTTTACTGTTACTCCTCCCAAAATGGGCTGAAAGACCTTCTCAGAGCCTATGGGCCACCCCCAACCTACTCGCGCGTCGGGAAGGCCACCTCCTAAGATTAGCACAGCACCCAAACCCCAAACCGCAAGATGGTAACATGCATGCAAAACCGTGGCGCGGCTCAGAACTCTTCTTCGCAAGGGCCTCTTTGAAAAGCTTAAACACTCCCTTCAGGGCGAAGCAAATTGTGCTGTTTACAGACCCTCACCATTCTTGCCCCCCGCCCCCGTGCCAGGGGCCGACTACCCCAGGGGCACCATGAAAGGCGGCTGCTTGCATGGGGGGCCAAGAATGGCACTTTTCTTACACACACTCACGGCGCGCACACACTCACGCACGGCTCTCCATACGTTGCAGCGGCCTCTGGGACCAGAAAGATGAATGAGTGTCTGGGCTATTTTCCCCCAATTTCAGCTATTTGGATTCAAAATACCCAGTAACGTCCCTGAAGGGAAAAAGGATAATGATGGAAAAACAAAATTATTTTCCCCAAATAACTTGGCTTCCCTGTCCCCGACCTCACGAATAGCCGGAATGACACGGACTCTGCCGAGAGAGGACAGGAAAACTTCCAACGCAAGGCGGCCGCGCGGAGTTCAGCAGCGACGGGAGAGATGAAGCCCCAGACCCGGGCGCCCGGGGCGTGTCCCCCAAGCACACCCGGGGTCTCCCCTCCGCTTTCCCTCCTCTTACTTTTGGAGGATGTGCGGTAGGCCGGCTGGGGGCGGCGGCGGCGGCGGAGGCGGCTGCATTCCTCTCGGGCCTGGGGGCGCGGGGGGCGCCGGGGCCCCGGGCACGCTGCGGGCATCTCTGTCGGGTTGCTCGGGGCCGCTGGGATCCGCGTCCTGGCTCATGGTTGCGGCCAGCACCATGTGAGGCGACACCGGCCCCGGGCTCGAGGCGAGAGAGCGCGCGCAAAGGGCGGCCCCGGGGCACGGGCGGTCACTGGCCGGGGTCCCCGTGCCCGGTCCCCTTGTCCTTCCCGGTGGCGCGGGGAGGAGACGCGAGGGGCGGGGAGGAGGCAGTCCCGGCGGCGCCGCCTCCTCCTCCTCCTCCCGCCGCTCCCGCTAGCCCCGCGGGGCCACGCGGGGGCGGGGGCCAGGGGGCGTCTCCCGTCCGGCGGGAGCCGCTCGGCCCCCGGGGCTGCTGCGCGCCGGGGTGGTCGGGGGAGCTCTGTCTGCCGACCCGGAGCGCGGCGAGCGCAGAGTGGCGCGGTGCACGCCACCCGCCGCCTTGCGCCCTCAGAGTGCCGGTCCGGCTCTCCGCACCGCAGCGCAGCTGCGTGAGGGGGGGAGACGCACACCGGCCGGCGGCCGCCCGCGGGGCTCTAGCCTCCCTGCGGGGCCGGGCGGCCTCGGGGTTGTCCCGGAGGACCGCGCGCGCCCCGGGCGTCCGCGCGCATCGCCGGTGCGACGTGAGCTTGGCACCTTCCCGGTCTGGAGCCTGGCCAGCGCCCCTCGGCTGAAGGGCCCGACCTCGCGGGGGTAAAGCCCGGACCCTCCCCCAGCTCGGGCGCACCTGTAACCCCGGGTCTTCGATGACCAGGCCCGAGGGCTCTCGAAATTGGCAGCTGCAGCTGCGGGTTTCAGGGGTCTCCAGAAACAGCCGGTGGGGCCGCCGTGGTTTCTCTTCGTTTTTCTCTCCTCTCTAAAAGACCCGCTACGATCCCGGGAGCGCAAAGACAAAACCAAGCAGACGCTTTATTCTTGTTATTTATTGGCGAGATCTCAGGGGACACGTAAAGGATGAAAAGGAGAGAGTTCGCCTACATCGCGCCGCCACCGCGGCGTCTGTAGTTGGGCTCGCGGTCGGGGCGCCGCTGTGCGCGGGTTCACCTGCACACACCAGCTCACAGCCGTGGACGGCATCTTGCGTGGAGGAGCTACCCCTCCAAGGAGCTGCTTAATGCCCTGGCCGAGGGCGGAGCTCTAGGGAGGCACCTGGGCCGCAGAAACATCTAGGACCTGGGCAGAGCTCACGGAGAGTGGTTATTCCGAAGATCCTTGCCGTGAATTGGCGCATTAGCGTTCTAAATCCTGACATTGGCCGTCCCGGGGAAGCAAGGAAAAAGCATCCTTTGGGTACCTTGGAAGCCAGAGCGCAGGCCGGGGTGCCCCATGGTCTGGAAAGAAGTTTGCCGGGGATCTCAAAAACCCACGCCTCTTCCTCCCGCAGCCACGTGAAGGAACATTCTGGGGATGGGTTCTCTGAAACATGGCAACTGATGGAATTCCCTGAAAGATGCTTTCTCCTCTCCCCAGACTGTGAGTTTCTGTCAACTTCCCCCCCTCCCCCCAGGCTCAGGAAACTAAGCCTCTCTTGACTTCTGCCATGCTACCTAGATCTTTACCCCTCCCTCCTACAGATAAAAATGTCCTATCCACTTTCTTTTCCTTCCTTCCTTTCTCTCTCCCTCCTTCTCCTACAAATAAAATGATATGCCAATTGCTTGTATTAATTAAGATCATCACAATTCATAAACTTGAGTCTCACAAAAAACCCAGGTAACAAGGTATTGATTCTTGTCTCCATTTCACAAATGAGGAGGCATCAGGGCGATTTGTCCCACCGTTCGTGGTTAGTAAGAGGCCATCCGGAAGAGTCTTCTGAGGCTGAGCCGCTAGTTCATTATCTCTGGTGTCTTTTTCCCTTTCTTTCTTCCTTCCTTCCTTCCTTCTGCTCTCTCTCTTTCTTTCTCTTCTTTCTTCCTTCCCCTCCCTTCCTTCCCCTTCCTTCCTTCCTTCCTTCCTTCCTTCCTTCCTTCCTTCCTTCCTCTCTAGGATTTTATTTATTTGAGAGAGAGAAAAAGAGGGAACATGAAGGGTGGAGGAGAGGCAGATGGAGAGGGAGAGGCAGACTCCCCACTGAGCTTGCCATCAGGCTCCATCCCAGGACCTTGGGATCACGACCTCAACCTTGGGTAACCAACTGAGCCACCCGGGCACCCTCATTATCACTGGTTTCTATCACTAAAGTCCTGCCTGTGGTTTCCATAAAACTCCACATTCCATTGCCTCTCTCCCCACTCCCACTTTGATGGAAGGAATTACCTGAAATTAACATCGAACCTCTACCAGAAACCAAAGTTAAGACTTTCCACATGCTGCCATTAAACTGTCCCTCTGAGAAGCCCCCCAAAGGGATGTGTAGTCAAAAAGAGAAAC
The DNA here is from genome assembly GCA_003697995.1 of Taxidea taxus jeffersonii. Taxonomy (NCBI): domain Eukaryota; kingdom Metazoa; phylum Chordata; class Mammalia; order Carnivora; family Mustelidae; genus Taxidea; species Taxidea taxus. The sequence goes on from RCUC01079383.1 coordinate 3,920, forward strand.
CTGCATTTCTTAGTGGAGTGATTCAACATCTGAGTGTTAGTTACCAAACATGTAAATTGGGAGCAGTGAGACCTGGCTTGAATGGTTGCTAACAGGCTTAGGGGCCATATATCTTGCATGTTTGGTGCAGTAAGTATCAATCTGGAAGTTATTATAAACATGATCCCTTACCTTCCAACCTTATAGCCAAATAGAGCAACAGATCTCAAACTTCAGGAAGCTGAGTGTCTAGGAGTCACACTATTGATATAACTATATCCATTCCTATCATTTTTCTACTGGCAAAAAAGAGAGAGAGAGGGGGAGGGAGAGAGGCCGCATTATATGAATGCAGCTTTCTACAGCTCAGAAATAATGGGTTAGCGTATGTGACAAAATAGGAACAGTGGATACATCTGAGTATTCCTTGGGCTTTTCTTTGCATCCTCTCTGTAAATTTGAAATTTTCAAAATAAAAAAATTTTAATTAATAACTCACAAGGTGTTTTTCAGAAATCCCATCTAGAGCTTCCTATTTGCAATTTACATGTTATGTCATACCTAAAATTTAAATTGAAGCAGATGTTGGGACGCCTGGGTGGCTCAGTTGGTTAAGCGGCTGCCTTTGGCTCAGGTCATGATCCCAGCGTCCTGGGATCGATTCCCACATCGGGCTCCTTGCTCAGCAGGGAGCCTGCTTCTCCCTCTGCCTCTGCCTGCCACTCTGCCTGTGCTCTCTCTCTCTCTCTCTCTCTAACTAATAAATAAATAAAATCTTTAAAAATAAATAAATAAATTGAAGCAGATGCAAACTGAGAGGGAAACACTGTAGCAAAACCCCAAAGCTTGTTCACGTTCTCCCTCGAGTCCCCACACCATGTTGTCCAAGATGACCTCAAATGAGCATTTCCACTTTGCAAATCAAGCATTCGTTGTATTAAGCAGTTCCAATGAAAAATACTTTTTAAAAAATATTTTATTTATTTATTTGAGAGAGAGACAGGGAGAGAATGAGCGAGGAGAAGGTCAGAGAGAGAAGCCGACTCCCCATGGCTCGAGCTGGGAGCCTGATGCGGGACTTGATCCAGGAACTCCATGATCATGACCTGAGCTGAAGGCGGTTGCCCAACCAACTGAGCCACCCAGGCGCCCTGAAAAATACTTTTAAAGTTGTGTTTTCTCACTTCTTTCCAGGAAGAATGAAAGAGATCCCCAGCTGGAGTTACGGCCATTTGAGAAACCAGAGCAGTCTTGCTTTCGTCTGCCCTGTGCCCTCACCACCAACCCCCCACCAGCACCACGCCAGGGCGTGCTCACAGTTACCAAAGCGAGAAAAGAGCTGTGTGAGTCACCTTGACAAATGGGGAGCGTGACTGGGAGGTAAGGGCTGCTAACATTTCTCTTTGTTCCACTCCGTGGAAGCATCCTGTCCCTCCTGATCCACCAGTGAGCTAGGATCAGACAGTGAGGCTTTCTGCTGTCTATGAATATATTGAACATGTAACAGGGGTCAGCTGCTAAGTGCTTTCTTAGATTCTTACTTCATACTCACAATAATGCATGAGGTAGTTCCTGTTATCCATGCTTTAGAATCGAGAAAACTGAGGCTCTGACAGCTGCAAGAACTTGCGCAGGTGCCCTGGCTTCTAAGGGGCAGAAGCAGGACAGCAGGTCGGTGGATCTGACACCCAAGCCTCTCTCGGCTGCCTCAGTGACAGTCGTGGAGCCCACATTCCACCTGCTTGCTTCTGCAGTGATGCTGCCTGTGTCTTCCGGTCAATGTAAATTGCCACCGGCATGGTAACTCAACTCAGCACTCACATGTCTCCAGATCAGCAAATGAATGTGGAGGGATCCAAACTGACATCTTACAAGCAAGAAAACCTGAAGAAATTAAGCAGCTTGGCAAGGTGGTAGGAGGGTAAGGGAAATAGAACCCCAGTCTCTGTTATGACTTGGTCATTCTCTAACTTGCCAGGGACTCTAGCTCTCTGGCTTGCTTCCTAATATTTTTTTTTAAAGATTTTTTTAAACTTATTTATTTGACAGGCATCACAAGTAGGCAGAGGGGCAGGCAGAGAGAGAGGAGGAAGCAGGCTCCCTGCTGAGCAGAGAGCCCCATGCGGGGACTTGATCCCAGGACCCTGTGATCATGACCTGAGCCAAAGGCAGAGGCTTTAACCCACTGAGCCACCCAGGCACCCCTTGCTTCCTAATATTAATCAGTGTTTACTGGGCTCCAGACACTAGTTCTGGGAGGTTTTTCATGCTTTATCCATTTGTTATCACCATTTTGTAGGCAGAAGCTTGAACCTGTGGCCAAGGTCACTGGGATAATAAACAATAGCGCTGATCTTCAGACCGGTCCAACTCCCTGCACCCTCACTGTCCTCTGTTAAAGAGGAACTAGCCTCTTTCTCCATGGGGATTGTAAACATTCGTCTCTGCAGATAAAATCACTTAATATGTGCTGCTATTCCATATGGCTATCCTTACTGTGCCATTTAAATAAGTTTTACTTACTAGTTTGTAAAGTGTGATAATTTTCACCCAAAGCTGGTGACTCTGCAGAACACAGACATTCTCATACGCTATGGGCGAAAATGTCAGTTGCTACAACCCCTTTGGAAGTGAGCTGGTACCATCCATGAAAATTGCATAGGGGGACTGGGTGGCTCAGTCAGTTAAGCATCCGACTCTGGATTTCGGCTCAGGGTCCTGTGCGTTTATGTGTAGCAACAACCAAAGCCTCACATACAAGGCGGTTTATTGTGGAAAAAACTGGGAACAACCATAGTGCCAAGCAGTGGAGGACTCGCTGCATCAAGGGCAGTCCTTACATACAAGGGAATACAATGTAGACCTTAAAAAACAAGGGGCAAATCTATGTGGACTTCTAGGGAGAAATTTCCAAGATGTGTTACTAAGGAGAAAATTTAAATTCCACAACAGTCTGAGTCAATGTATGTAAAATCAAAGATCATTACATATGATATAAGAAATTTGTTAACAGAAACAACCTCTAGGAGTTGGGATGGGGCAGGAATTTTATCCTTTTGTGATTTTTTTAATATTGTTTGTCTATTTGAAATAAAAAAAATTATTGTAGTATATGTATAGTTTGAATTTCTTTAAATCAGGAACATGTGCTATTTTTTATCAGCTAACAACAAAATCTAATTACTTATTTCTTCAACTAGTAATTCTTAATAACAATTAGCACATTAATAGGATATTTATTTATTTATTTTTTTTTTTTAAAGATTTTATTTATTTATTTGTCAGAGAGAGCGAGCACAGGCAGACAGATTGGCAGGCAGAGGCAGAGAGAGAAGCAGGCTCCCTGCCGAGCAAGGAGCCCGATGCGGGACTCGATCCCAGGACGCTGGGATCATGACCTGAGCCGAAGGCAGCCGCTCAACCAACTGAGCCACCCAGGCGTCCCAATAGGATATTTATTTTTAAAAGCAAAAATTCATCTGCAAGAATGAAGAAACACTCTGGACAGGGTATCATCCAGAGTTGTTTTTTGATACCCTAACAATCCAGTAGAGATAGTTGAATAATCAACTTATTAAGTTGCCAGCCGTCATGTTGCTAGTTAGAATTTACCAGTTTGACAATTATGGATAAGTATTAATCAACCTATCGAAGTTAGTCACAACATATTCACTGTTATCAGGGGTTAATGATCACAGTTACCAGCTTTTTGGTTGCATTTTGTTTTTGCTTTGTTGAGTATTACTCTATGCCAGGCTGTCTTAAGCACACACTATTTCTCATTTAATCCTTACAGTCATCTTCCTTACCAGGTGATTGTTTTTATGCCCATTTTACAGATAAGAAAACGAAGGCTCAAAGAAGGTCAGCCACCTGGCCAGCTATTAAGTGGAGGGGCTGCAGATCTAACCCCGGTCTTCATTCCTCCTGGGATAGAGATTTTTAACTACACGCGGTGACATGGGGGCTTCTTGTTATAATGGGCTTTTGAGACCAGATGCTCCTCTGTTAAATCCTGGCTGGATATCTCCAATACCTGTCTCTAATGTCTCTCTTTTGGGTCTCTTGTCTCTCCACAGAGCCTGACTTCTCTTTTCCATCAACAGCCCCCCGCCCCCACCCAGGTGAGCTTTATCTATATGCTGGCACCCCTCTCAGAGCTTTAGCATAATCTTTTACTTGAATTCCTTGGAATCCCTGTAAATGTTTTCAAGCAATCATAAAATAAAATCCTGTGTGTGCTGGCTTCACGAAGGGTTACCTCTCTGAGAACCCAGGAGAGGCAGTGGCTGAAGGATGCTGTTTAAAAATAATATGGTTACTCATGGAACTGGATTCACATTTGAATTTGAAGGAGACAGTCAGGGAACTTTAGCTGAGGAAAAGTGAGGACATGACCCAGGAGGTTCTCTTCTGCCTAACAACTCACAGAGAGTGTCCCTCATTGGCTGTGAGGAAAGGCTTAGCTTCCATCTCGCTGGTGCTGGATTTGTCATCTCGGCCCCTCCTCCTGGAACGAACTGCACAGGTGTTGTATTATAATCCGTGTGGCAGGTGACTGGGGTTCGGGAAATCCAGCTTCTGGACCACGAGGTCTATCGATCATCCCTAAACAGAAACGCAGTTATCCCAAACCAGGAGTGACATCAGCCTCTTTGCCTCCCCTGAAAGCATCACTGCCCCAAGCCCAGGTGCCTTCAGTGCTGTCCTTCCACCACTGGGTCAGCACCTGGCCTCGAACCAACATTGTGGACTGAGTTCAGAATCCCAGGGGGCTCAGAGCAGGGGAGGCAGGTTACCTGGGCATGGCTTCCTGGGAGAGAATTTTGAGCTACGCTTTGAAGGATCCAGAAAATGGCTTGCTCTCCTTTGCTATTTCCCAGAGAAAGCCAAGCGGCAGAGTAGGATAAGGGGTGTTATAAGACAAGTTGCAGCTGAATTTTTTTGGAGGAGGGATGGGAAATGATGGCGGTATGAGATGAATGTGGGAGAAATGTTAGCTGGTGGCTAATTGCATGATTTAAGTTCCATGGGGCTCGGCACCCCCCGTGGAGACCCAGCTTCGACATAGCATGCTTAATCCCTGGGGAATGTCACTGTCATTCAGAGGCTGGTAGTGTGACTCGGGGCCCCAGCCAAGCAAAGCAGCACTTTTCGGAGTCAGGGGATTCCTTTATCGAGCCCCTCCCCCCAGTCATCTCCTCTGTCTTCTCTTATCACTAGGGCTGTCTGTGAGACAGTTGGTCGTCAGGGAATAAACATCTCGGGCTGTTTGCCCACCAGCTCAGGGATCAGGTGACCATGATGGAAGGCAATACTGGAGGCCCTCGCATGCCAGTGTGACGCCAGGAACAGTGAGAGCCTGTGATGTGCTGACCTCACTGAGCCGGCACCCATGCAGCTGGCCTGGAGCTGGTGGACGGGTGCCACTCCCTGATGTGGCGCCTTTGGTCATCCCAGGGCTACCCCAGGCAGGAGACCTCGCATAGCCCCTCTCTGCAGAGACTCCAGAGTCAGAAGGGCTGGATTAGAAACCCAGACCTAGGATCTGTTAGCTGCGTGGCTTTAGGCAAGTTACTTCACCTCTCAGAACCTCGGTGTTTCCATCTGAGAAATGGGAATAATCGTGCCCACAGGATAAAGTTACTGTGTGGATTAAATATAAAGCACTTAGGGGGCGCCTGGGTGGCATAGTCAGTTAAGCATCTCCTTTCAGCTCAGGTCACGATCCCACAGTCCCAGGACTGAGCCCCGCATCAGGGTCTGCTTCTCCCTCTGACCTGCCCCCTCTCATGCTCACTCGCTCACTCACTCTCTCAAACAAATAAAATCTTAAAAAAAAAAGTTTACTTTAAGATTGTATTTATTTATTTGACAGAGACAGAGCACAAACAGGGGGAGCTGTAGGCAGAGGAGAGAGAGAGGCAGGAGCCCCACCAAGCAAGGAGCTCGGGGCAGAGCTCGATCCCAGGACTCTAGAATCATGGCTGGAGCCGAAGGCAGGCGCTTAACTGATTGAGCCACCCAGGCACCCAAAGCTAAGCCATCTTAACAAAAGAAAAAAAAAAAAAAAGACTTAGGAGGTTGGCAAAAGGGTTTACACTTTCAGCTATAAGGGGAATAGGTCTTGGGGTGCCTGGCAGGCTCAGTGGGTACAGAATGCAACTCTTGATCCTGTGGTCGTGAGTTCCAGCCCCAAAATGGGCATAGAGTTCACATTAAACAAAAAGGGGGGGGGCGCCTGGGTGGCTCAGTGGATTGAAGCTTCTGCCTTCGGCTCAGTTCATGATCTCAGGGTCCTGGGATCGAGCCCCGCATCGGGCTCTCTGCTCGGCGGGGAGCCTGCTTCCCCCTCTCTCTCTGCCTGCCTCTCTGCCTGCTTGTGATCTCTGTCAAATAAATAAATAAAAAATAAAAATAAAAAAAAGATGAACCAGTCTGGGAATCCAATGTAAAACATGGTGGACGTGGACTGTGGGGCTGGAGCTAGATCTCCTGATCCTGAGACCACAACCTAAGCCGAAACCAAGAATCAGACACTTAACACTGAACCACCCAGGTGCCGCTGCGGTTGGCAGTTTTTAATGTAATGATTACATTGGAGAATCAGTGATCATAACACACAGCCTTCTCCTGAATGGGGGAGATGCTCTGAGCCAGGATGTCAGTCACCTTCTGCATGTAAAACCCCAGGGTGAGAGGAGAGACCTGCAGGAACCATCTGGAAGGTAAGCAGGGGAAAGGGAGCATCGTCAGAAGGACACACTGTGGGTAAGAGACTCCCAGGCCTCGGCTTGGGTCCCCGTTCTGCACCTTTGTCAGTTTCAGGACCCTGGGCTTGCTTCGAAAGTTCTCCGCCCTCATTTGTCCTCAGCCATGACATGGGGATAACAAATGTTTCCTTCTTTTCACTGTGAGGCTGAGCACAAGGCTGGCTCAGAGTCACCTCTCAGTATAAGTGTCTGTGATGGCGACTTGCTTGGTCCAGCTACTCCAGGTAGCTCAGAAAATTCGAACGCAGTGAGAGGAGGGCACCTGAGAGTGCAAAGGGTGAGAGGTATGGTTGGGTTTGGTCTTTGGAGGTGGGGAATTCCTGGGGCATTGCCTTCTCCTTGGAACATCTCACTGAGGGACTTGACTTCTGATGATTTAAAGAATCCTGAAGAAGTCCTATTAGGACTGGGGATGGATAGGGGTTTTCACATATATCTGCTTCACTCTGCTTCCCCTCTCCCCGGAAAAGAGTAAACACACATGTGCCTAAAATATCTAAGGAGGTGTGATGGGTTGACTTGTGTCCCCCCTCAAAAGATCTGTTGAAGCCCTAACCCCTGGCACTTAGGAATGTGACTTTCTTTCGAAATAGGGCTTTGCAGATGTAATCAAGATACGGGCATTAGGGCGCCTGGGGGGCTCAGTGGTTTGAGCCTCTGCCTTCAGCTCAGGTCATGATCTCAGGGTCCTGGGATCGAGCCCTGTGTCGGGCTCTCTGCTCGGTGGGGAGCCTGCTTCTCCACACCCCCCCCCCCCGCCTGCCTCTCTGCCTACTTGTGATTTCTCCCTGTCAAATAAATATGTAAAATCTTAAAAAAAAAATGACACGGTCATTAGGTGGGCCTAACCCTATGTGATTGGTGTCTTGCATTTAGAGGGCCATTTAGACACAGATGACACGGGGAGGAGCCCACGTGACGGCGTGACAGCAGCTGGAAGTCTAGGAGCAGTGAGCGTTGGCAGTCAGCCCCAGAAGCTAACAAGGGTTCCACCCCGCGTCTCGGACGGCCCTGCCCACACCTGGATTTCTAACTTCTGGCCTCCAGAACTGTGGGAATCCATTTCTGTTGTTTTAAGCATGCTAGTTGGTGGTGCTTTCTTATAGCAACCGGAGAAAAGTCATACAGTGAGGACGGGATCTGGGGGGAAGGGGGCAGCTAAGGGATCTTGTTCCCTTGATCTGAGAGCCCAGAAAACCAGATGCAGAAATGCACAGCTGGAGGAGCCTCTGAGAGCTGAGTTCAATTCCAATTCCAGGGCCACCAAGGAAGGCAAGACGTTGGACCAAGTGATAGGAGGCAGGGGAGGATTCGGCACAAAGACGTTGCCTCCGAAGACCTGGAATTCTGGGGTGGTTTTTAGTTCCACTATTGGTTTGTCTGTGGCAGTAGCGCTAGGGACATTGGCTTTAGAATCACACAGACCCGAGTTCAAATCCTGACACCGTGTGTTACTAGCCGTGCGGCCTTGGATGTGTTACCCAGCTACCCTGTGCTGCAGTTTCCCCATGTGAGGGTCATAGGCTGTCATGAGAGTCACAATGCTGTATGACACGTAGTGCGCCTTCAGACCTGTAGATCATTTATGTACGTGTTTAGTACCATGTCTGCCAAAGTGAGGTGTCCAGGGAAACAGACTCAGGCAGAGATGGGGCACTGCAGGCTGTGCTGCTCTGGGGATCGGTACTTGTGCAAGTGAAGAGGAGGCACGGTTGAGCAGAAAGAAAAACGGGCTGTGATCACGTCTTGGTAGAGACCTCAGGCAACCCTGTGGGAATTCTGAAGCTGGGGTGACCCTTCAGAAGTGGCAAAATAGTTCTCGGCTTTTCCACGTCGGCATCCCCATGCCTCCCTCACCCAGCCCATCCAAGCCTAATAGAAAAGTGAGTGTGCCTCACCCAACAATCCTAACAAAATCCTTCTTACATCTCTTTGGCTCTGACTGGGTCGTGTTCCTATTCGTGAACCCATCTATGGCCAGATATGTGATACTCTCGTTGGCTAAGCCCGAGGCACAGTCTCACGTCTGGTATCAGACGTAACATTGACACCACCTGAAGCAGGTATGTTGGAAATTAGGGAGTCTGGGGGTGCCTGGTTGGCTCTGTGAGAAGAACACGCCACTCTTGATCTCTGGGTGGTGAGTTCAAGCCACACACTGGGTGTAGAAGTGAAAGGAAGGAAGAGAGAGACAGGGAAGGAAGGAAGGAAGGAAGGAGGGAAGGCAGGCAGGCAGGCAGGCAGGCAGGCCGGTCAGAGTCTGTGATTCCCTTGGTGGAAAATCTAAGGGTGCCATGAATGAGTGAAACCTGGACAGCAAAAGCCTGACAAACATTGATTCTTTAACTGAAAAGGACATTAATGTGCAAACAGCTTCTGTTCTGGCAGGTGCCTACTGAGAATGAATACCATGATATGGTATGCAACCTGCGTTTCAGGCTGTTGGACACAGAGGACAGTATTCAAGACACATTTGCTGAAAAAAAAGTAACTAAACAGGGGAGAAAAGCACCCACTGGGTGATGCTCAAGCTGTTTTAAATCTTAGCCCTAGAGAGGTTTCTGAGCTGTTGTTTTGTTTCTTATCCAGATGGTGGTTTCATGGATGTAATGGTAGACATTCAAGCTATACATTTGTGATTTGTGTCTCTTTCTGCATCTCTTATACCTTTAAAAGTTTGTTTAAAAAGTTAAAAAAAAAAAAGAGGGGGGCACCTGGGTGGCTCAGTGGGTTAAAGCCTCTGCCTTCAGCTCAGAGGTCTCTTGGCTTCAGCTCAGGTCATGGTCTTAAGGTCCTGGGATCGAGCCCCATAGCGGGCTCCTCTCTTAACAGCGAGTCAGCTTGAGGATTCTCTCTCCCTCTCCCTCTGCCCCTCCCCTGGCTTACTCTCTCTTTCTCTAAAATAATAAATACATCTTTAAAAAAGAGAGAGAGAGAGAGAAAAGAAATCTCCCCTATTCTACGGCACAGATGGTAAGACCACGTTCTTAAAAAAAAATGAAATAAATTGGGGCACCTGGATGGGTCAGTCAGTTCAGGGACAATTCTTTTTTTTTTTTTTTTTAATTTATTTGACAGACAGAGATCACAAATAGGCAGAGACAGAGGAAGGCGAGCAGGCTCTCTGCCGAGCAGAGAGCCAATGCGGGGCTTGATCCCAGGACCCTGGGATCATGACCTGAGCCAAAGGCAGAGGCTTTAACCCACTGAGACACCCAGGCGCCCCTCAGCAGCCAATTCTCGATTTCTGCTCAAGTCATGCTCTCAGGGTCATGAAATGGAGCCTTCCCACATCGGGCTCCCTCCTCAGCTGGAAGTCTGTTTCTCCCTCTACCCTTCCCCCCTGCTTATGATCTCTCTCTCTTTTTCTCACTCTCTCTCAAATAAATAAAGTCTTAAAAAAAAAAAAAAACCTCATCAAGGATTATTTTCATAACAATCGTGTTCCCTGCACCCTCCTTACTCTCAACCATTCAGATTTTGGTTTTTAAGGGTGTGTCATGAAGATCACCACAGCACCAGTTTTTTTTAAAATGTGTGTCTCAAGGGGCGCCTGGGTGGCTCAGTGGGTTAAAGCCTCTGCCTTTGGCTCAGGTCATGATCCCAGGGTCCTGGGATTGAGCCCCGCATCGGGCTCTCTGCTCAGTGGGGAGCCTGCTTCCCTTCTCTCTCTGTGTGTCTCTGCCTATTTGTAATCTCTGTCTGTCAAATAAATAAATAAAGTCTAAAAAAAAAGATTAAAAAATTAAAAAAATAAAAAATAAATAAATATGTGTCTCAAGTTAAGCTTCCAAGATTCAGATAACTATTTTTCTGTTCATTTGTTTTTGGTGAACTAGTTGAAAATAATTGGGAGGCACCATAACAGCTCATCCCTAAATACCAAGTATTCCCAAAGAACAAAGATGTTTTTCTCTATAACCACAATATTATTTTTTTCTTTTAAGATTTTATCCATTTAGTTGACAGAGACAGACAAATCGAAGAGGGAAGACAAGCAGGGGCTGCTGGAGAGGGAGAAGTAGACTCCCCGCTAAGCAGGGAGCCCAATGTGGGGCTTGAACCCAGGATGCTGGGATCATGACCTGAGCCAAAGGCAGATGCTTAATGACTGAGTCACCCAGGAACACAATATTATTGACATATAAGAAATTTAACACTGATATCATAATATAGTATTATTTTCTCTTCATATGTAAATTTTCCCATTTGTCTAGATAATGTCTTTTATTTTTAAGATTTTATTTATTTATTTGACAGACAGAGATCACAAGTAGGCAGAGACAGGCAGAGAGAGCGGAGGAAGCAGGCTCCCTGCCGAGCAGAGAGCCCGATGTAGGGCTGAATCCCAGGACCCTGAGATCATGACCGGAGCGGAAGGCAGGGGCTTTAACCCACTGAGCCACCCAGGCACCCCAATAATGTCTTTTATATTTGCTTCTTTTGTTTAAATCTAAGATATACATTATATGCATTGCATTTGTTATTCTCCTTAGTCTGCTTTATCCTAGGAAAGTTTCCACATCTTTTCTTCCCCACTTTTTTTTTTTT
>RCUC01079404.1:0-21743 GCA_003697995.1 Taxidea taxus jeffersonii
CTTTGTTACATTTTGTTACCAAAGTGGCTGGTTCTTATCCTACTCCATACTGTTTGCCAAATAACCAAACAGTATCTGATGGCAAGCAGGTGATTTATTTAATGGCCAGAGAATGGAGAAGGGGAACTCATGTTTTAAAGGCACCTTTTCTCTGATTAGGTCTTATAGTCAGGGTTTTATGGGGTTAGTGTAATTAAGGGGCTGATAAGCAAGCTAAAATAGAGGGTTTTTTGGGCAGTGGGAGGATGTTTCTCAGAATCAGACTGCCAGCTCTTCTCTTCCCTTCAGTGGGCACAGTTGGAACTATCAAGGTGCTTGTAGGTATGTTTTTTGTTATTACAATTACATGATTACAATTAGATTGATCCTGAGGTCATCTGGAGGGTGAGTACATCTGAACTGGATCAAACTGGTTGAAAACTGGGTCTTGGGGGCTTGTTTGGAGCTTGGGGCTTCTGGCATCTGACTCAGTTTCTGGTGACAACCAGGGCTAGAAAACTGGATTCTTGTAGCTTGTTTAGAACTTGTTAGCAATCCCTAGTGACAAGTTGCTGAAAATTCTTCATGTACATTTTATGTCTTTTTTATGAAGTTATTTACAGTAATATTTGAATTTTGATGTGGGCAAGGTGAGCAACTTTAATCTATAAATTCCGTTTATCTCTTGTTTAGGAAGACCTTTTCTATTTTGCTAGGAAGCAATATATTCTGTATTTTCCTCTAATTCTTTCAGTTTTTTTGTTTTATGTGTGACATGAGTTGGGACTCAACTTTATTTTTTAAAGAAGATAATCACTGTACCATTACTACTTATTAACTCTTCCCTGGTAACTGGAAATGTCACTTTTATAATGTACTAATGTTCCATATACTTATGAGCTTATTTCTGGACTCTTTATTCTATTTCAAAGATTTATTTGTCTAGTTCTATGCATTAACTACCATAATATTATAATTCATCTTAATATTTGGTAGGGCAAATCATCCCTCCTTGTTCTCCTTCATAATTATCTTGGCTGTTCTTATACATTTACTTTTCCATATTAATTTTAGAATTATCTTATCAAGTTTTATTAAAAAATTCCTTTGAGACTTTTATTAGAATTGAATTAACTTTATAGATTAGTTTGGTCAGTTTGATGTATTTGCAATGTTTAATCTTCCTACCCAATAGAATATAATATCTCTCCATTTATTCTGTATTCTTTTTATGTCCTTCAATAAAGTTTTATAGTATTTTCCATAAAGGTCCTACATATTTCTTATAAAGTTCATTCCTAGAAACTTTATAGTGTATCCTTCTTTTATGATAAATAGGATACTTTTATAGAAAATATATTGATTGTGGTATATGCTCTTATACCTGGCTTTCTTGCTGAAATCTTTCTTACCGGTTTAATAGTTAGAGCTTATATGATTTTTAGGTGAGGAAAGTCTTCTATTAAGACAGTGAGGCAGAAATCATACCTGAAAATTTTTGCTGGTTTTGTCTGTATAAAAAAAAGTAACCAAGATTAAAAATCATAAACATAATTGAAAAAGTTATCTGAGACAATATTTGAAACACTAAGACAGAAAAAATTACTATTACTTATATGCAAAAGGCTTTATAAGTAAAAGATGACTGTAATAGAAAAATAAACAAAGGTCTTAAAAATAAGCAATTTGCACAAATGAAAGGAAATATACATCTTTAATAAATGTGGAATAAAGGTGAAGTTCATTAACGAATAGGAAATACCAATTAAAACACAATTAACCACCTATCAAATTGACAAAGGCAAACAAATGATGATCCTCATTGCTGTCTTTGGTTTGGAGAAGACTGTCTCTAACATGGCAGATTCCTTAAAGAAGACTCTTTGGTAATAGATATCATGAGTTTTAAGATGGTCCCACATTTTAAATGAACAATTTTACTTTTAAGAATTGTAGGATACACATTTCTGAGGCATATTAACAGGTGTACATCAATATGAAGGATTTTCTATGGTTTAAACAACTTGGAAAGATGCTGACTTAAATAAAGCTTTTAGACAAGAGAATTGCTCAGAATTTTAAATCTGCTAATATTCATTAACTTCAAGAGGATATCAAAAAAAGTTCTTGTCTAAACTTACTTGATCATAGAACAATTTTGGGGGAGCAAGCACTCCAAGAGAATAGACCCCAACACAATATGGTTCAAGAGATACTGGCTTAATGACATTATTATTGAAGTTTAAAACTGAGCTATAAGGATATAACATTGTATATAGTGGTAAAAGTAGTTAATTCTTTATGTGTAAATGTTTAAGAATAGGTACTGTTTAAATAAAGCAAATGCTACCTCTATTTAATTGAATAGTTACTCATAAAATATGCTTTAGAAGAATAATACAGAAAAAATGTTTGTGGTATTTTAAAATGTAAAAAATCGGCTGTAAAGCATTAAGTATAGTATGTAAGCTACTTTGGGGGCGTATGTGCATAAAAATATGTGTGGAAGGAGAATTATCAAAATGTTAAGAGGTATAATTGCTATCTCCCCTGATACTTTGTTACTCTAATTCCCTTCTTTTTCTCATTTGTTTTTCTTATAATGAACATAAATTACCTCTATTCTAAGAAAAATGGTATTTTTCCATGTTACTGCAAAAAGAAGTGTATCTTATATCTCCATAAATTAATGCTGATTGTGCCTCCTCCAACCCCTCCATTATCTTTTTGTTGTTTTTAGTCTTTGTTGAATTCTGTTCACAGTGAAAATTGTTTTTACTTGTGACTGCATATAATAGTGTGTGCAGCTTTATACTTTCAAGATGACATTTAATGCATGAATTTTTAAGTCAGATTTAATCTTTGGTGCAAGAAATAATACCCTTTTAAAGCATCTCTTGCATTTTAAAATGTGTATTCAGATAATATCTTTCCTATTAATTATTAACTTCATAACTGAATAGGTTACATGAAATTTGAACACTTTCTAGTTCCGAGGACATTATGTCACATGAACAGCAAGCCAACAAGGGCTTTCACTCTTGGGCAATAGATCTATCTTGTCATTCTGCTTTCCAACGCTGTTCACAAAAATGTGGACATTACTGCGCAACTCCTTGAAAGTATCGCCAAATTCTTTTTTCCTTCGTGAACTAGACTCTTGTAAAGCCTGTCTACCTTGTGAACTTCTGGTTTCAGCTTTTTTGCCCTCCCTCTCAATCCCATATATTATTCCCATGCCCTCATCAGTAGCAATTTGAGTTTCAGACCTTTCCCACCACACTTCTCTACGTGCAATGCTGTTCTTTCTCTCACTACTGTGAAGAGTTTTCCTCAGTTCTCCTACCCTTTGGGAGTCAATCTTAGAAACTTTTCTGTATTCTAGTCTTCATAATTTATAATGTATAGTCTTAATAACTGATAGCCCTCAGGGAAATGGTGAGATCTACCTGTTAGTGTCAGGGCCAAAGGACTGTCTTTTCCCACAGGCATAGGGGATTCAGGGCTCCTTGCTCTTCTTAGTGACCAACCATTCACTCTAACTGGGGCCTCTTCACTCCTTGGAACTGAGATTCGGGAGGTAGAGAGGATTTTCCAAACTCAAAGAGAGGCACAGAAGAGAGAAGTAGCATTCCATAAAAACATTCGGTTATGGCTGAAGGGTGATACTAATTTGATTAGTGGTAGGATATTACAATCAAGGGCACCAATCCGGAAGAATCCTGTGGCCCCCTATAGAGAAGTTTGGATTTTAACTAGAAGGATCCAATGACATTTTAAATGGTCAAATAACTTGATTGTATTTATATATCCTGAAGATCTAGTGAGAGATAATGAAATAAAGGAGATTGAGCACTGAGTGTGGGTGGTGTGAAATGGGAGGAAATTGATTAGAAGGATAATGAAGGCTTGATGTTTTGACAGAGTGTTATAGATAAAAATGTTGACAGGAGCCTTGAGAAATGAGTTGACAAGGGACAAAAACCCAACACAAAGTTGCCTAGGCCAAAAAAATATTTCACTGGTTCATGGAAATTAATAGTTTTTGTGTCCCCATGAGTGTCCTTATATACGATCATTCCATAATATTAAGAGTACTTCCTTAAGATTCAGAAAGTTGTCTCAACTTATAAATTTAAAATTATACAAAGTTACAAATGTTTCAGACTTCTATTATTCAAATTAGAAATTATATCATCTTCACCTTCTATATATTAATACTTATGGTTACTCCCTTAATTTGATTTAGGGGCAGATGGATATGTGTTAAAAGACTCCCACTGCTCTGGTGCTGTTCTATTTCACCTTGTTTTTGCTTTATATATTTTGGTGTTGTTATTCAACTTGCAATATTTCAGCAGTTTTAGGTTTCATCAAACAGAACAGAAAGACCAATCATAAAAAAGAGTTTCTTCCTTTATTTCTCCTCATTAGCAGTTCTGCATCCTAAAGGCAACCCATGTTTAATGATTTCTTTTTGTTTTGTTTTGATTTTTGTTTCTTAAACCAGCCTTCTTTCCAATTTACAAATGCCTTAAGCTTGCTTTCGCTCCGAATCTCTGTGTTTGCTAACCCTCTGGCTGGAACTCAGATCTCCTGTTGGCTGCCTCCTGATTTTAGTGTCACTCATTTTTTCAAAGATGCCTCTTTGGACCACTCCCTCTGAAACAGTCCTTGCTTCCAACCTCCCTTTCTCATTCTCCCTTGTTTTATTTCCCTTATAGAATGTGCCATGATCCAAAGTCACCTTGTTTATCTCCTTCTTTACTTGGCTGTTTGATGTTTATACCATGAGCCTGTGAGCTTCCAGAGAACACATACCTTATCTCCTATTGTGACATCCTAGACCCTCAGATCTAGAAGAATAATAGGGACATGATTGGTTCTCCATATAGATCTGTTGAATGAATGAAATGTTTCCTACATTTACCTCTGTAATATGCTAAAGTTGAATGATCATTTTTAGGTTCCATGTTCTATTACTCAGGCATCTTCCCACGATTGGATGTTTATACTGGCTGCTCCTGCTCTTTGGAATACTTATGTATTAAATATCTACAAGACTCATTCCTGCCCCTTTTCAAGTATTTGCTGAAATAAGATCTTCTCAATGAGATGTATCTGAGCACCTCTGTTTACTTAAAATTATGGGCCCCTTCCTATACCCTGTTGTTTCAGATTCATTCCACCACATTTGCCTTTCCCTCAGAGTTTGTATCATCTTCAAACAACTTAAACAATGTACTTGTTATGTTATCTTGGATGTCCTCTGTTTGTTCCTCCAGATGCACTCCTTACCCTACACCTCTCTGCTCTGTACCCTAACCACTGATTTGCAAGGATCTGAGCTCTTGGTAAGATCATCACACGCTGGCCAAGTGCCTTGTCTGAGTTCAGTGCTCCTATAAGGTGACCTTCTCCTGTCTCTAGGTTTCTGTAATAGCTTCCTTCATTAATTAGTATCTGTTTCTCTGCTGTATCATGGAGGCTCCATGATGGCAGGCAGCCTGGTATTCACTGATGGATCTAGTGTGTTTGGAACAGTGCTTGACATATGATAGATGTTCAATGAATGTTTTTGAATGTTTAATGATTTTTGATTCTGGGCTTAGAAAAATAAAGATTTAGCCCACTATGATATTCCTACTGTTATTTAATTATGCTCATGGTTGCTTTTATAAATTAAATAACATACTTAAAGTTTTATTTTTGTTCTATAAAATTTAGATGATGTCCTTTGACTTCTTACTCTCTAAAATGAGATCAGAGCTGCTACCATCCCTTCCACCCCTCCTTCCACTGCTTCACCTCTTTATAATTGTAAGTTCAGTAATACAGTAATAAAACAGACACACTCTGTTTTGAGCCTTGTATTAGTTTGCTAGGGCTGCTGTAGTAAAATACCACAGGCTGCAGGTGGTGTGGGGCAGGTGGGTGTCTTAAACAACATACATTTATTCTTTCATGGTGCTGGAGGTTAGAAATCCAAGATCAGGGTCTCTGCAGGCTCGGTTTTCTCTGAGGCTTCTCTCCTTGACTTGTTGATGGTCATCTTCTCAATGTCACATGGCCTTCCTTCTGTGTTGGTGCATCCCTAGTGTTTGTCTCATGCATCTGAATCACTTCATCTTACAACAACAGCAGTTATATCGGATTAGGACCCACCCCAAGGGCCTCTTTCTAACTTACTCCTCTCTTTAAAGGCTCTATCTCCAAATACAGTCACATTCTGAGGTGTTAGGTGTTAAGGCTTCAACATATGAATGGAGGGGGAAATGCAATTCAGTCTATAATAAGCCCCAATTAACTCCTCTTATTTTGTGTATACTGTGCATCTAATAGTTTAAGGCCAACACATATTGCATTAGATTATAGATTATGTATTGACCATTTAAATCTATTCAAGGCTTTATCAAGTTGTGTGTTGGAATTATATTTCCCTTATCTAACCTCTATATTAATGGAAAGGTAACATTTCTAGAGTTGGTAAAAATGGATGATTTTCTCCCATTCCAAAATTGTGCCACATTTTTGTTTGCTTCATATTTGAAATGATTTTCCTATTTAGTTTTGTGATTTATGTGGCATATGGGATATATTATATTCAAAATGATTTTCCTTTAGCTCCTTGTGAGCACTGTCCATTGTTTTCTAGTATCCAAAACTTAAATTCTGGTGGGTTTACCTTTGTTGTGGGTGACTGCTTTCTTTTGTCTCTGGAGATTTAGGGCAGTTTGTTCATCTTTACAGTCCTGAAATTTCCCAGTTCTTTTTTTCAGTGTTCCTTAAGTCCCGTATCTTTCTTTAGGAAGTTTCATTCCATTCTATTCTCTGTTTTTTCTTGTTAGACACATATTGCCTTAGTGGATTTTGGCCTTTCCATTTCTTTTAACTTTCTCTCATATTTTATAGCTCTATGTTTTCACTTCATGTTTTGATGGATTTTCTTGACCTGATTTTCCAATCTTTGTACTGAATTTTCTATGTTAGTACAGTAGTTTAAACTTTAAAGAGCCCTTTCATATATGGCTATATTACTTCTGTAGTTATATTTTTTAAAAGAAAAATATAATTTATGTTACACTTCTCCAGCAAAATCCAAATCAAATTCCTACTATTATCACAAAAGTCAGTTAGTAAACTACTACCTCCATGTTTTCTTTTCACATTTATTCTTTTTGATAGAAAAATTTGGAAATTTGGACTGATTTATTCATATTGCTTTAAAATAGTTTTTTTTTTTAAAAGATTTTGCTTATTTATTTGACAGAAATCACAAGTAGGCAGAGAGAGGCAGGCAGAGAGAAAGAGGGGGAAGCAGGCTCTCCACTGAGCAGAGAGCCCAATGTGGGACTTTATCACAGGACCCTGAGATCATGACCCGAACTGAAAGCAGAGGCCTAACCCACTGAACCACTCAGGCACTCCTAAAATAGTTTTTAAAAAAGATTTTATTTATTTATTTGAGAGAGAGAGCATGAGCAGGGGGAGGGGATAGAGAGAGAAGCAGACTCTGAGCTGAGCAGGGAGCCTGATATGGGGCTCCATCCGAGCACACTGGGATCATGAACTTAGCCGCAGGCAGACACTTAACCAACTGAACCACCCAGGTGTCCCTTCCTTCCTTCTTCCCTCCCTCTTTCCCCCTTTCTTTCCTCCTTCCTTTATTCCTTCTTTCTTTCTTTTCTTCATCCCTTCCTTTTCTTTCCTTTCCTCCCTCCCTTTTCTTTCTCCCTCTCTCTTTTCCTTCCTTCCTTCTTCCTTCCCTTTCTTTCTTTTTTCTTTTTTAAGGAAAGTTGTATGTAGACATTATTTTCTGAGTAGTTGCATATGTAAGTGCCTTTCTGTTGTTTGTATATGTAAAAAAGGTGGCTGACTTTAGAATTCTTGGTAATGGTATTTTTCACTCACATCTCTAAAGACATTAGTATCTTGTTCTTTGGCAATTAGAAACTCCATCTCTCTCTTTCTCTCTCTCATAGCTGCCTGAATGCTTATACTATTATTTCTTCATCCTTGAACTAAAAAAAAAAAATCACTGGAATAGATCTGTATGTTAGTTTTTTTTAAAAAAAGATTTTATTTATTTATTTGTCAGACAGAGAAGGAGAGAGAGCAAACGAGCACAGGAGACAGAGAGGCAGGCAGAGGGAGAAGCAGACTCCCTGCGGAGCAAGGAGCCCGATGTGAGACTCGATCCCAGGACGCTGGGATCATGACCTGAGCCGAAGGCAGCTGCTTAACCAACTGAGCCACCCAGGCGTCCCTGTATGTTAGTTTTTTTAATGAGCATTACTTTTTAGTGATCTGCCTTATAAATTTATAGGTGATAAGCATAAGAAATTTTTTTATACAGTTGATTATTGCTTTTGTGATATTGATTCTGATCCCACCAAAACAATTACTGTCCATATTTTAAATTATGAACTATTTTTCATAATCCATTTTTTTCTTTCTGATTGCTTTCTTTCTTTTTTTTAAGATTTTATTTATTCATTTTAGAGATAGAGTGAGTGAGAGAAAGAGGGAGAGAGAGAGCACATGAACAGGGGCAGAGGAAGAGAGAGAAGCAGACTCCCCTGCTTAGCAGGGAGATCCATGTGGGACTCCATCACATCCTGGGATCATGACCTGAGCTGAAGGCAGGTGTATGTAACTGACTGAGCCACCATGGTTCCCCATTTGATTGTTTTCATAACATATTTTTCTTTGCATGTTGAAAGATTTTCTCAAGCTTGCAAGTGTTTTAGTCCATTTAGGCTGCTATAACAAAATATAAACTAGATGGTTTATATTTATGTTTATGTTTACAAACAACAGAAGTTTGTTTCTTGGATTCTTGAAGTCTGAGAATTCCAAGATCAAGGTAGATCTTGGCAGGTTGGTATCTGGTGTCTAGTGTCTGGTGTCTGGTGGGAAAGTGTTTCCAAAATGGCCAACCTTTTCTGTAACCTCACATGGCAGAAGGAATGAGCTCTGAGGTATCTTTTATAAGAAAATTAATTCCAATCATAAGGGCTCTGCTCTGCCCCTCTGACTTGATTACCTTGCAAAAGCTCCACCTCCTAATACCATTGCCTTGGGGGTAAGGATTTTAACATATGAATTTGGGAGGGACATACACATTCAGATCACAGCAGTGTATTTAAAATCTACAACAGAATATAGGCATACCCTGGAAATGCTTTGTCAGTTTCAGAACACCAAAATAAGTGAATATCACAAAAAAGTTAAATAAATTTTTTTGGTTTCCCAATGCATATTAAAGTTATGTTTATACTATATTGTAGTATAAAGTTATGTTTACACTATACTGTAGTCTAATGAGAGTGTATTAGCATTATGTTAAAAAGACAATGTGCATACCTTAATTAAAAAAAAAACATTTTATTGCTAAAAAATGCTAACTATTATCTGGGCTTTCAGCCAGTCATAATTACTGATCACAGATTAACATAACAAATATAACAATGAAAAAGTTGGAAATATAGTGAGAATTACCAAATGTGACAGAGACAGTGAGTGAGCAAATGCTATTGGGAAAAATGATGCTGATAGATTTGCTTGATGCAGGTTTGCCACAAACCTTCAATTTGTAAAAAAAAATCCCAGTATCTGCGAAGCACAATATAGCAAAATACATTATAAGGAGGTATGTCTGTACAGATTATGTTCCTTATTTTTTTTAAAGATTTTATTTATTTATTTGACAGACAGATCACAAGTAGGCAGAGAGGCAGGCAGAGAGAGAGGAGGAAGCAGGCTCCCCGCCGAGCAGAGCCCGATGCGGGGCTCTGTGAGGGGCTCGATGCGAGGCTTGATGCGAGGCTTGATGCGAGGCTCGATGCGGGACTTGATCCCAGGAACCTGGGATCATGACCCGGGCTGAAGGCAGAGGCTTTAACCCACTGAGCCACCCAGGCGCCCCGATTATGTTCCTTATTGATTCCAGTGTCACCTTAAATCTTATTACATGATAGTTTCTCTATATTCTTTCCTTACAATGATGTCTCAATTTTCATTTCAAGATCTTAGCTTTTCATATCTTTCATCTTTTGTTTTATGTTTGGTCATTCTTTACTATCATTGTCAGGATGAAACAGATGTTTACTAGAGTAAATGATTTTAAAAAATATGTCCTTTCTCTGCCTTGTGTGTTGTATCTTTCTCTTTTACTCTGCTCCTTTTAGTTTTCAGGCGTCATTGTTATTTCTAGTTTATTCATCTTCCAATGAGAAAAGGTTTGTTCTTTTCCGATATTTGTGTTAGTGTACATGAATCTCTTTGGATTCTAGAACTGGTCTAATAGAAATTGTTAATATTATTCTATGATTTTCTAAAGCTGTGACTCACCTGTAGGAGTTTTGTGAAAGGACCTGGGCTTTTGGCTGACCAACATAGATCTCCATCTTTGCAAATATTCTGCTCCAGAGTGTGAACTGTTCTGCTTCTGCTTACAGTTAATCCTGGAGGCAGTTGGTTCTGAAAATTTTGAGGCAAATTTTGAAGCTTCCTCTCCATCTCCCTTCAATCCAGGGGATGTAGAAGGGAATCTTTTTTTTTCTCTTTTTGACTACTTTTGAGGCAGTGCGAGTGTTCCTCAGGAAAAGAAATTGCAAATTACCCCCTTGGTAATATCTGTAAGTTCTGCTACAAGGGGACTAGAGCTCTCCCCATGCCTTTCATCCCTTGTTTCTGGGACTCATGCCTATTTTCCTTAATGCCACGTTTCTTGTGCAAGTGACCATGGATAAGTTTCCAAACTCCTATAAGTTTTTGTATAAGTCCATCAGTAAAATGTCACCTCCTAAAGGTGGGACTAATTAAGGGATAGGCTACAACCTAGGATAAATGAACAATTTATTTATAACTGGGAAAATAACAGGTTGCCTCAAAGGTTGTTGTGAGAATCAAATGCATTTAGTCCAGTGTTGCACTTCCTAACTCCCAGAAAATTCTAGCTCTTATCCATAGTGGGTATTGATAATGTTTATTTTTATATCACTTTAGTCAGCTTCTGTCTGTTCCGTCACCACTATTCCCAAAAATCCATTATTTAGGATGTCTGTGTGACATGCTGTGGTATTGCCTGTGTTGTGGACGGACTTCTTCTAAATTCATATGTTCTCTACGTAAGGCTTCAAAAACATTGAAATGTTATTTTGGATTGGATGGCCTCCACGAAGGAAGACAGTATATTATTCATCCACAACTATCCTGTCCTATCTATCTCACATCAATAACTAATCATTTAAGATAACTGATGACTACAAGTTCATTAAACTATATGCAGTCACCCTCAAGGACAACATGAGAGATTTGGAATCTAAAATTAACCTGCTCTCATGCAACATGGTGATATTATATTTTAGTCTCTTAGTTTTCCTTTATTAGCTGAAAATATTTTTATGAATAGATCTTTCTCTTATCAACTATTTAGTTACCCAGTGTTTCCATAGAAAAAGCAGGATCAATGCTTGCTTCTTTCCCTTTACATGTTTTTAAGCTAATGAGTTGGTTCCCTGCCTTCCTCCAAGGATGACCAATTGATTTTTTCCAATTGACTTTTTTCATATCATTAAAAACTCTTGGTTTTAAATATAATTTTATGGGCTTAAATGCACTGTATTTTAAAATTTTTATTGATGCCCAAATGGGAAGAACATACCATGTACCTGGAAATATAGATCCAGAATGGTATAACACCAAGACTTATTCTAGTAAAATTATTGGACTTTAGAGCTAAACAAGCAAACAAAAAATGTTTTGGAATCTAAGCAGAAGAACATATGATATTTAAGGAGACTTTTTAGACTTCATTAGACTTTTCAATAGTAATCTTTTATGCCACAAGAAAATGGAGTAATGTATTTAAGATATTAAAAAGAGGAAAATGTGAGTTAAGGATTTTATATCCAGGGAAACTGACTTTCAGTTATAAAGGACACACTGTAATTTACATGCAAAAACTAAAAGAATAGTGTTTCCATGAACTTTTTCCAGGGAACCTGCTGGAAATGTTCTAGATGAAAACAAATAGGGAGATGAAAACACTAGGACTAATAATAAACATAAAACTTATAGTTGCCTTTGGAAATAAGACTAAATGAGGGTATATGTTGGCTTTGGTAAGGTTGATAAATTACAACTTTGAAAAATGAGGGTATCGAGTAGGGAAAGCATATGCATGAAAAATTTAATTGGTTCAAATAATCAGAGTTGGTTATATTTAGTATCATCTTTTTGAGATTGTCGTTTATATAATGTGGAATAGAGCAAAGAAGAATTGGATATTCCAATTCTATCATGTTCTGTGTCCTCAAGATACAGATTCTTAGTGTAGAAGAAAGAAAATGCAGAAGAAATATGGGACAAGGTAAGAAAAGTCTCTGCTAAAATTCATTTGAAAAGGAAATATCAGTATGAACTTATAGGCCACCTTAAAAACAAACAAACAAAGCAAACAAACAACAAAAACCCTTCTCCCTCTGCTTCCTCCTCCACTCTCCACCCTCTACATATCTCTGTCCTAGCTCTATCCTTTGAAAAGGCCCATGAAACAATGTTCAGTCCAAACAAATCGAGTGTCTCTAGTGCCAAGATTGTTGTCTTGAAATACCGTTTCCCACTAAATGGTCTGTGTCTAGGTTGGGGTGAGAAATAAAGAAGATGAGCCTGGAACATCTTGTCATAACAAATAGCAACCAAGCTACTGAAGACACTGAGTTCATGTCAAAAGGACTCAGTTGCAGTTGACCAGACTCCCATAGGCCAAAGTTGGACCAATATACTTACAGTGTTTCCAATATGTTATTTCCTAATAAAATATTGTTTTAATATTTTATAATATTTATATTTATATATCATATAAATATATTATAAATATATATAA
Source organism: Taxidea taxus jeffersonii (assembly GCA_003697995.1). Classification (NCBI taxonomy): domain Eukaryota; kingdom Metazoa; phylum Chordata; class Mammalia; order Carnivora; family Mustelidae; genus Taxidea; species Taxidea taxus. The sequence goes on from RCUC01079404.1 coordinate 12,872, forward strand.
ATATATATAAAATATATATCTATACATATTATATATAAATATATATAATATATATTTAATATTTTATAATATTAATAAAATAAAAGTATATATACACCCTCCCACCTACCCTTGAATTCTCCTGTTAACATTGGGCTGTGCCGGCTTTATCACACGTCTGTCCAGCTATCCATCCCTCCATCCATATATTAATCTGTTTTATATTTTGGATGCATTTCAAAGTATATTGCATGCATTAGTACCCTGACTCTTACATACATCAGCCTGAAAATATCCACTTTTAACTGGGAATGAAACACAAAAGGGGCCCTAGTAAAGGTCTGAAAATACCGAGGTAGAGCTGCGGTAGTAATGGAAAAGGAAATCTAACAAAGGCAGGGATTAAGGGCAGCTGGAAACAAATTTTTTAACTTTGACATTTTTGCCTGGGGCCCTTCATGGGTGGATTTTTTTTTCCTTCTCCAATCTAAGACATTCATCTTCCTACACACATTATTTTCTCTCTGTTACCTCTGACTTTATTGCCATTGGATCCTTTGCATAACTGAGTAGGAAATTTTCAATATTTCATTTTTATCTAGGGTAAAGTAGCTGTTTTTATATTAGGCTTTGAGATTAGAACAATAGAAGGAAAAATAAACAGCAAGATATTCACTGAAACCCATTATGTTCACATAGGTATTTAGAAGTCATCAACTTTGTCTTCCTTGTTTCAGAAGCTCAGCACCACTTGGAGCTTCCTCCAGTGATTGTGCTCATTGGTTTTTCACATAAGGAACGTGGAGCATGCTGCTACCCATGCCTGGAAAGCCCCCTCTCTCGGAATGCCCTTCGGCCTGCTACCACTGTGAGTATATATATTTATACACAGCTATCTGTATGTCAATTATATACATTATGCATTTTGTATATATACATAAAATGTTCTCTCTCTATTCTGTTTAATATTATACACATACATATTTTAAAAATATTTTATTTATTTTATTTTTTATTATTTATTTTATTTTATTATTTGAGAGAGAGAGCACAAGTGGGGTAAGGAGTAGAGGGAGGGGGAGAAACAGACACTCCACTGAGCAAGATGCCCCATGTGGCCTCGATCCCAGGATGCTGGGTTCATGACCTGAGCCAAAAGTAGATGCTTAACCAACTGAGCAACATATATTTATGTACACATATATACTCATCATATGTATCAACTGTCAATCTACCTAAGCCATTTTCCACAGCAGCCACAGCTGAAGGGAGATAGCATTGAACTATTCCTTGTGTATCTTCTTGTTTTTGCTGTTGTTTTGCTCAAGTATATGGAGTGATGCCTTTTCAATAATTCAGTATAAAGCCATGGAACTGTTGAGACACTAGCCTACTATGTATTATTATAAAGAAATATAAATTAACTGTAATTTAGGGGATAATTATAAGTTTTACTTTATTATTACATAATTATATAATATGTTATTTTATTTTACTTTAATTTTTTTATTAACATATAATGTATTATTTGTTTCAGGGGTACAGGTCTGATTCATGAGTCTTAAACAATTCATAGCACTCACCATAGCACATACCCTCTCCATGTCCATCACCCAGCCATCCCATCTCTCCCACATCCCTTCATTCCAGCAAGCCTTACTTTGTTTCCTGATATTAAGAGTCTCTTATGGTTTGTCTCCCTCTCTGGTTTCATCTTTTTTCATTTTTTCCTCTCATCCTCCATGATCATTCCTCTGCTTTGTTTCTCACATATCAGCGAGATCATATGATAATTATCTTTCTCTGATTGACTTATTTTGCTTAGCATAATATTCTCTAGTTTTATTCATGTTGTTGCAAATGGCAAGATTTATTTTTTTGATAGTTGCATAGTATTCCTATACATATATATACATATATATATGTATATATATTTATCACCTCTTCTTTATCCATTCATTTGCCAATGGACATCTAGGCTCTTTCTATAGTTTGGCTTATCGTGGACATTGCTGCTATAAACATTGGGGTGCATGTGTCCCTTCAGATCACTACATTTGTACCTTTGGGGTAAATACCCAGTGGTGCAATTACTGGTTGTAGGGTAGCTCTATTTTCAACTTTTTGAGGAACTTCTGTAATGTTTTCCAGAGTGGCTGCACCAGCTTGCATTCCCACCAATAGTAGTAGGCAGGTTCTTCTTTCTCCACATCCTTGCCAACACCTGTTGTTTCCTGACTTGTTAATTTTAGCTCTTGGACTGCTGTGATGGTATCTCATTGTGGTTTTGATTCATATTTCCCTGAGTGATGTTGAACACTTTTTCATGTGTCTGTTGACCATTTGGATGTGTTCTTTGCAGAAATGTCTGTTCATGTCCTCTGCCCATTTCTTGATTGCATTATTTGTTTTTTGGGTGTTAAGTTTGATAAGTTCTTTATAGATCCTGGATACTAGCCCTTTATCTGATAAGACATTTTCAAATATCTTCTCCCATTCTGTTGGTTGTCTTTTGGTTTTGTTAACTGTTTCCTTTGCTATGCAAAAGCTTTTTATTTTGATGAAATCCCAAAAGTTCATTATTTATTTATTTATTATTATTATTTTTTCCAACAGTTCATTTGCCCTTGCTTCCCTTGCCTTTGGTGATGTGGCTGAGGTTGAAGAGGTTGCTGCTCGTGTTCTCTTCAAGGATTTTGATGGATTCCCGTCTCCTATTTAGGTCTTTCGTCCATTTTGAGTCTATTTTTGTGTGTGGTGTAAGGAAACGGTCCAGTTTCATTCTTTGGCATGTAGCTGTCCAATTTCCCAACACCATTTGTTGAAGAAACTGTCTTTTTTCCATTGGACACTATTTCCTGCTTTGTAGAAGATTAATTGACCAAAGAGTTGAGGGTCTATTTCTGGACTCTCTATTCTGTTCCATTGATCTATGTGTCTGTTTTTGTGCCAGTACCATACTGTCTTGATGATTATAGCTTTGTAATAGAGCTTGAAGTCCAGAATTGTGATGCCATCAGCTGTGATTTTCCTTTTCAACATTCCTCTGGCTATTGGGGGTCTTTTCTGGTTCCATACAAATTTTAGGATTATTTGTTCCATTTCTGTGAAAAAAGTTGATGGTATTTTGATAAGCATTGCATTGGATGTATAGATTGCTCTAGGTAGCATAGACATTTTAACAATATTTGTCATTCCAATCCATAAGCATGGAATGTTTTTCCATTTCTTTGTGTCTTCCTCAATTTCTTTCATGAGTGTTCTATAGTTTTCTGAGTACAGATCCTTTCTCTCTTTGGTTAGATGTATTCCTATGCATCTAATGGTTTTGGGTGCAATTGTAAATGGCATCAACTCCTTAAATTCTCTTTCTTCTGCCTTGTTGTTGGTGTATAGAAATGCAACTAATTTATGTGCATTGATTTTATATCCTGCCACATTGCTGAGTTCCTGTATGAATTCTAGCAGTTTTGGGGAAGAGTTTTTTGGGTTTTCCACATAAAGTATCATATCATCTGCAAAGCGTGAGAGTTTGACTTCTTCTTTACCATTTTGGATGCCTTTTATTTCTTCCTGAGCTTAGGGAAAGGGCTCTCAGTTTTTCTCCATTGAGAATGATATTCGCTGTGGGTTTTTCATAGATGGCTTTTATGTTATATATAATATATATTATATAATAATTATACATTTTACTTTATAAAGGACATACAAGATTCATAAAACTGAATTATATATGGCAATCTGTGGACCTGCTTGTGTATCTCAGTCATGATTGAAATCTTTCATTTAGAGGTGGGCACCAGTTCCTGGAGCATAGCATACATATAGTATTTTTTTTTAAAAGTCTGAATATGCTTATTATTGAAGGTAAGGTTATTATGTACCTCCACAGGAATAAAACTGTGGGGTTACTATTAGATAACTCTTAACCTTTGTCAGCATTGGCAGTTTTTCATGGGGTACAGAATATTTTGAGTTAGCTATTTTATTGCAAACATTTCAATCACAATTATGCCACAGATAAAATTCTAAGACAATTGTACTAAATCAATTTAATTCTGTGGCTGATTTTTAAAAAAAGAGCAGTGACAACATTTTCAATGTTCTCATTTTCATTTTTGTTTCATAAACTATTTTTTTAAGATATATTCTTTCCAATTTAACTATTAGACTAATATTTGACTCATCAATCAAATGTTATTCATGCTGGCCTCCTGCCACTGAGGCGTTTTCTTTGATAGCAATCAATTTCTTTAAGTCCCATACTCCTTGGTCAGGTTTTGTGGATAGAAGTTCACCAGGAATATATGATTCTTCAATTAACTTTTCTCAATTTCCAATATTTAAGTTTTAATAGTTAATACTACTATTTTGGATTAATTTCTGCAGTAATGCTCACAATGGATTAGTGATGAGATTGACTTATAGAGCTATATGTTAGCTAATTTAAGACAAAATTAGGAGTAATTTTGAAATAGAAATGGAGAGAAACCCATACAAAAAGGTGTGGGGAAGTCTAGGGGAGAGAAGATGGGAAATGGGGAGAGAGGAAGATGGGAATTGAGAAGCGAGAAAGTGGCAATGAGGGGAGAAGGAGAGGAAAAGAGAGGTGTGAGAGAAATTAATTTTGATGTATTGAGTGCTAAGCAATGAATGTATGTAGGGTGAGGTACTCCAAGTACCCTTGGGGACAAGTGTTTTATAGATAAACCAGTCAATGCAAATGATTTTTGTAATGATCATCTTCTGACAAAGCTCCTTTATCTCCAGAAGCTTGGAATCAGGAAAGGGAGAACTGGGCTTGTCCACCTTGGTTTGGGAGCAAATGTATTTCCATAGAATAGAATACTTTAATTCTTTAGAGGCATGAGAAAGAACAGTATTGCATAGGGCATAATAAATCATTCAGAAAAAAAGGTTAACATAGTAATCACTTGAAAACTACTACAAATAAATCTTCATTTGAGGTTGTTTAGAATTCTTTCTTTTTGGGGGTGGATAGAAGGAAGTTCCAGAGCCAATTTTAGAGACTGCACTTTCAAATGACTGCATCCTGGGCCGAAGCGGCATTTTTGCTACAAAGTATCTGAAATGGCATGGTGTTATGGAAGAAGTCATGCTACAGTCTGGACTTAGAGCAAAGGGTCTCTCCTCTCTAGGCCCCAACTTCTTCATGCATGTAAAAGGAAGTTGAACTTTGAGTTTTTTCTAGCTCTGGTACAACAGGTTTGCTGTCTTTGGGATGTGTATATATGTCTCTCTGGATATTCTGTGAGTGACAAGAGCAGTGTCAACATAGGTTTGCCTTTCTACATTCATTCTGAAGACTGGGACACTGTCATTATTGAGCAGCTGCCATCCTTTCTTCCATTATCGACCCCAGCTTGTGGTAGGTTGGGGCCTGACCCAGCCAGCCCAGGCTGACCCCTGGTTAATGGGAACTGAGCGTAATCACATTAGCTCAGTTGGGAGTTTTGAGAATTACATTAGCTCATCCAGCCAAATGTGAATCTGCCAATAATTTATGTGATGGATTTGCAATTAGAACATAGAGTTCTTTTTTCCCCCTCTTCTTTGTGTCTCTATGATAAAGAAACAAAGTAAAACCACCCAAAAGAAACGAAAATTTGTTTTAATAGAACTTGATACTCTAGCTATTGGTTTGGTCCTTTAGGTGATTTTTGGTCATTTTACATAATCTACTGAGGGTTCCTTGGTAGAGATCATAGATAAATAAGATAAATAAGTTTGAATAGTTAGTAAAAATATTTATCAGAGCTAAAAATTTCAGGACTACTGGCTTGACTTTAAATTCTCAAAGGAATATTGTTCACTAGGTCTTTATGTAATTATAGGAAAATCATGGTAACTGAGAGAATATGAGGTACTATTAGTACTTACATTTGGGAGGCTTTAAGTCTGTCTTTGAGGGGGGAAGTGTTTAAGTTAGAATAGATAGCATAAGTAGGCATTTATTTGCAATGGCAGAAATTTGCTGAGAGGCAGCTACCGTGAATCAAATATTAATTTTACATCAAACATGGTGTTAAATATTTTACATAACTCACATTTTAATTAATGTTATTGCATTCATTTCATAGGTGAGAAACTGAAGCTCATGTTGCTTAAGCAACGCCCATATCTCACTACTAATTGATAGTTGAGCAAGACTTCAGAGCCTTGAGCATTGTTTTCAATCCAGGCCTTAGATAAAAAAAAAAAATTCACTGGTGAGCTCAAAAACATCTACATCCACAACAGCAATAACAATAAAGACTTAATGAATCAGAATCTATGGGAGAAGGGCCATCTCTAATTTTAAGAAATTCCACAGGTAATTTTTACATATACGTAAGATTTTCACCAGGATTTTCAGGTGTCAATGAGGCACTTTTAGGGAGGTTCTAATTTTGGAAAAAACCCTAGAATGTAGCTGGTCATTTAAAAAAAAACAAAAAAGGAACTTTCAGTGGCCCTCAGGAAATATGCTATACTTATCTTCTGTGATAATTATCACAGAATATATTATGCTGTATAGGCATGAATAGCAAGTTAGTCCCTGCACTCAGAAGTCTAGGGAAATGCTGCTTACTTGAGGTTTCCTGGAGGAATTGGAGTTACCCTTTTTCTTCCACAAAGAAGAAAGATAGGGAGCAGAAACTGGAACGCTGGAATTCCATGAAGGAAAGATGCTTATCCCAAGTTGGGTGAGCTGCAGCCCGCTAGGAAAGAGAAAGCATTTCAGGCATTGGAAAAGGATGAAGATGTAAATAGAGCAAGATGCAGGAGGCAGCATGAGGCAGAAGGAGAGTGGAGGAACAGGCTGAGATGCTGCCTCTGAAACACAGGCAATCTCACTCCTGTTCCTCACAGTAGTGGTAGAAAATACCTGGGCAGGGTTGTATCTTGTCCTGCAAATCACACTTGAAGAGGAGCATGGAAGAACTGGACAATGTTTGGAAAGAGTGACAGGGGCATTAAGGGATTCAAAAAAGTCACTTTATATGTTTCTGAAGGAATCTGGATCACCCCATATTTTCTAACGGGGGACAGCAAATTTCGAGGGAGGACTTGTAAAAATCTTTAATATTTGAAGGGATCATGTGGAAGATGGAACAGATAAATACTGTTTTACTCTAAGTGACATAACTAAAGCCAATGGAATAGAAATCAGGAAATGCAGGTTATTTAAATGTGAGAAAATATTCTTGAACAGCTAGAAATAGCCGGTCTAGTTAAAGGTACAAACAGGCAGGCAGGGCTGGGATATTACATTATTATTGATAATATACCATAAATGTTATATTTTTAAATTAGGTAGTCTTTATTGTGTCTTCCAACATTTTCAGCAACCTCTGACAGCCCTGGAATAGGTTCGATCAGTCCCAGATAATCCAAGCATGTGTTGCCTCTTATCTATGTGGCCCACAAGTTTATAGAACAAATAACACAATCATTATGGGAACTGAGTGGGGGTGGAGAATGATATGCTATAATAAAAGCCAGGATTTGGTAGTTAATCACAGATACTAGTGACCAAGCTGTAGAACCAACATGGGGGAGGGGATTGGTTCATCAGAAAACCAGGAGCAAGGAGCAGTTAGTCAGAGAGACTAGATGAATTCTGAGATAGTGCTTATGGCTGTGACAGCCTTTGCTCTGACCCAAGATGATTTCATGGATGGGCCTGGGCTCTTTGAAAGTCAGTGGAGTTTAATTTTAATTAATTTTAATTTAAATGTCATTCAGCATTTTCAAGTTACAGGTTTGATGTCCAATGACTGTATAGTGCTTAACTCTCAAAACTGTCATATTTATTGCATCTGGATTAATAAAAATTAGATCAGTGTGGTAAGGTAGAGGAGCTTTTGAGTTGGAAGTCAGGAAATATGGTTCTGATAGAAATAACTATTTGACCTTAAACAGATGAGTATTTGTGTGTACTTCTGCTTAATCACTGTCAAAATGCCCAGACTAAATATAACTGCCACAGCCAGTTCTTACATAGTTAGGTTATATAATTACATAGTTAGGTTATATACTTATATCCTTTAAACTTTATTACTATGGCCATTATTTTTGTTACTGTTTTTGGTATAATCTCTCAAATAGCTTATGATTCAATCTTTGTTTCATGAAAGTGTCATCAACTAGGATTATAAATATTGGGCAGAGATAAATTGTCTGAACCAATTATATTTGTGACAATCTAAAAAAATAGAGCTGTAACCCCAATGACCCCAGTATTTCTTAGAAGCACTGCCATAAGATACATTGCCATTGGTTTTAAGAGCATGATGCCTGGCAGAATTTACATCCTCTTCAACAGATTGCATCTATTATCATTACTCTGCTATGTGTCTTCCTTTGTAATCAATTTTATTATTGTGGTAAAATACAGCTAACAAAACATGTGTCATTTTAACCATTCATATCGTACAATTCAATACTTTCAAAATGCTGCATAACCCTCGACTATACTCACACTTATTATTATTATTATTATTATTATTTTAATTACAGCCATTGTAAAGCCCATGAAGTTGGTATCTCACTGTAGGTTTGACTTGACTCTAATGACTAATGCTGTGGAATGTCATTTTGTGTGTTTATTGGCCATTTGTATATATTCTGTGAAGAGATGCCTATTTGAATTTTGGCCAGTTTTGAATGGTGTTGTTTGTTTTTTATTGTTGAATTTTAGGAGTTCTTTATTTACTCTGGATACTAATCCCTTATTGGATAGATGATATGCAAACATTTTCATCCTTTCAGTAAGTTGTCGTTTTTGCCTTATCAGTGTCCTTTGATGAATGCAAGTTCTTAATTTCAATAAAGTCCAGTCTTTATTTTTATTAGAGTTTAATTTATTTATATTTATGTACTTGTAAGG